>CM031234.1:346792074-347049574 GCA_018340775.1 Taxus wallichiana var. yunnanensis | reverse complement strand
CATTTTATCAAAAGTCCCAAAACACACAAGTTTCATTATAGTATTTTAAACAGTTATTTACGTGTGTAAAAAGTTTCCAGGGTGATTTGGCAACCCTACGAGGGTCCGCAGCTTTCTACTTTTACATTTTCTCACTAGCTACGAAACGTACAAAACGGGCTCGGAAGCTAAGAAACTGCTTCCAAAGGTTATCTTCCGATGATCACGCACCTCACGACTAACTTTCTACGTGTCCCCAGATATACCAGGAATTCATAGCAAATGACGGAATTGAAAAAGAGCGCATGGTTTGCGTTTGGCGGCTAGTTTTCTGGGGCCACTGGTCGTAGTTCACCCAGTTGTAAAAAGACAAAAGTTAGCTCAAGTGGCCCAGAAAACCGTGTCCAAAATGATGTTCGATGGAAGAGCACGAAACGAGACATCTCCTACTAGTTCCCCTATGTAAAGAGAATTCATGAGAGTCGACGGGACTGAGAACTAGCGAGCCATTTTTAAACGGCAACAAGTTTTCTGAAGCGACAAAACGAAATTGGACCAGTTTGACCTCGTCAAACTGCGACCGGAGGCCTACAAAACGGCTTCGCCAAACTATCCCGAAAGGTGCTCTTTCCTATGCTGAATGTTCCATGCATTTGTCTAGTATAAACGCTAGAGGTTTGTGAGGACAAACGTGAATTCTCTTTCCGGGTTTCAAATGGTGGTCCAAAACGAAAGCCAACTTTCTAGTTTTAACAACTCTCTATTGTTGTAAACCAATGTAACAGGGCTCCTATAAGAGCGTCAAAAGGATGTCAAATGATCGTTTCGGGTCAAACCAAAAATCAAGGCGACTCCTCGTATACCAAGGTACACGAATGAAACTTCACATCTCGTTTCTACAGTTGCGGAAAGGGTACTTGGTGAGTCTCCAAAATTGCAAAATTTAACTATTTAAAACAAGGAGAAGGTCAACTTTATCAATGGGGCGTCAAGATTTGTCTGGTCAATAAAACGATATTGGAGCGATCAAGAAGGGTAGGAGTTTTCTAAATCATCTCGAAGTGAGGATAATAGATCATGGTTTAAAGTAGACGAGTTAAAAAAAAAAAGACTTCGAGAGTTGCGACACGACGCTTTATTGTTTTGCAATGAGTTAAAGGGACATTTAACTGTACTAAAAATCTAATAATTTAAAATTCTATTTAGTTGCAAAAGAGAACTAAAACACGAGAATTATGAGAGGTAAGGGAAGAAGAACCATGCACGGAATGAACTGGCGAGTTTTACAACAGGGTTGGCGATACGTGGACGAGTTCCAAATACCGACGATTTCTAAGGCCTTTTCAGAATCCAGTTTGAGCATGATTTGTAACCAATTTACGAGCTCACTGTGCCCCCATGATTATGTAACCAGAGCACAAATACACTAACAGTTCAATCTCTTAAAATTTGTTGCCCATTATGCTTCTATTGTTTCCAAAGTTTCTCATCAAATCCATTTTGTGCATATCATGAGATCGTGGCACTCCATGAGACCGCATTTCTTTGAGGCATTCTAACAACAGTTCATGTTCCTTTCCAAAAAATTCATTTCTACATATCCTACAGTCATTGCAGTCCAGGGGAACACATTTCTTTAAGGTATTCCGTCAAACACTTCATGTGCGTTGTCCATGCTACCACATTTTGCATACATTACCAGGGCAGTTCCAACTACAACATCTGACATGATTTTTCTAACCTTTTATGCTTTGATGGATGTGCATACCCTGTTTCAATGCTTCCATTTGGCATAGGCTGGAAATGCACTTGGGCAAATGTAAACTCAACAGGTTGGAGACCTGTTTGTTGTATGGTGAAACAGTGTGCCTGCCTTATGAGGAAATCCGTGTCTTCTGTACGCTACAAGTAATATTCCATAAGAGTTGTCTCGTTCTTTCATTTGGTCAATCATGAAACCGTGCCCCCCAAGTATTTGCGCCTACAACATCTGACAGAAATCCTCTAACTTCTATGCTTGAGTTGTCCACGCAGGTTATGGGGTGGGTTCATTTTTTTTTACACAGGCAGGGAGAACGTTGGCACCGACCGCGACAAGGCATTCTATGAGATGTCATCTGGTGAGGCATTCCCTGGAGTAGTCAAAAAGGCTCCCTTACGCACATTGGTTCTGTGTAAACACAGTGACCATAGAAATATGTGAAACCACATTTCTTCAGGCATTTTTTCCCGACCTGCGCATTTTCCAAGTGCCACAATGGACAAACCCCCTCCTCCACGCCTTCTTCAACCTCTGTGGGGTGCGTAGAATAAGGTCAGAGCTCCCCACCTCCCTCCATGGTGGTGGCTGCCCTCCTTCTCTCCATTCCACAAAACCAAAGGCGAAAAAAAAAAAAATGAGCCCGAGCCCCCATGCCCTAACTCGCCCAAAGTAATCACCGGCTTTAGAATTTTGAAAACTTTTATTTTATTTATTATTTATTTTATCAAATGAAAAAAAAAAAGGGAGGCATTACAAAAGTAGGAGTCCAACATAATATAAAATAAAAAAACATTGTGGTGTGATGAAAGTTGTTAGAGACACTATACAAATTCAAGGTGGTGAAAAAGTGTGTGATTGGTGTGAGACTATGCAATTCAATGAGCTTGCGATGTCTCATGGGTCCACCATAAATGTTTAGAAAATGGTCACAAGGTCTCCTTACTAATGATGTGAGACAGGTAAGATGTAATTAACATAGGGCAAGCCCCCATATATTTGGTCAACTAAATTATAAACTTATATCCTATGTATTTCCCTCGAGCTTTTCCATAAACACTTGTACAAGATAATCGGTAAAATATTTTAATTATTCAATTTAATTTATACACGATTGAGACTCTTTATACAATTTTATCTCACAACGACTAAAATTGGAATGCCCTAATTATAGGTATAATTATAAAGAATAGTCATTCCATGTAGAAACTATATATATATTACTATCAATAACATTGACTTCCTTAATCTAGTTAAACATTATCTAATAGACCACAAAAAAATGAAAATGTTACAAAGGTACTTTAAATTAATATAATAGAAATGGACCAGCTACAATTTGTCTCATTGAACAAGCAAAATTAGGAGAGCTTCATATTTAGTTTGGACCTTTCATAAAGGGCTTTCAAGAATTGTTGAAGTACTTATAAAATATATTAGGTCTACATGTTACATGAGTGCCTAAGAGACTAATAGTGCACCCTTAAGTTTTTAGAAAAATAAATTATTTAAACAATAAATACTAACACACAAATAAAACCCTATAAAAACTAATAATCTAATCAAATACATAATAATATGGCACCTCCATAAAAGCAAAGTTATATGGGCATGTATGTCATACGTGTTAAAATGCCGAACACAAATAAAATCCTATAAAAATTAATAATCTAATCACATACATAATAATATGGCACCTCCATAAAAACAAAGTTAAATGACCATGTACGTCGTACATGTTAAAATGCCCCTATCTAGCCATTTTATAGTTTGATGTATTTAAGTAAGGTTATTTTTAAATTATTCTTTTCATGATATGATCATAACTAGAGTTGATTTTTATGTTTTTCCACCTAACAAAGCCTCTATTCTATTGGCTAAATTTAATTGTTGAGTAGGTCGATAAAAATTGTCATGAATGGATTATAACAAGCTATATTTCTCCTACACAAATCTATATTTGAAATTACAATTTTTATTTAGAACATATAGTACATATAGAAAATAAAAAATGTCACACCATAACTTAGTATATCAACCCATGGGAGCCACAAGGTAAACTTGCCTAGTTCTTGAAGTGTGGGGTTGGAGAGACTCCAATTATTAGACCAACACTAGCATGTGGACAACTTGTTCAATATTTTCTTTCACATGTAGCGCAACGACCATTCACTAAAAGTTACTATCAAATTATTTTTAGATTGTATGGAAAACAATAGTGTGTTAGTCATACTCATTGAGATGACATTTTTGATTGATGCTTAAAATATGGTGATTATTTGTTTGTGGGCCCATTTCTCTAACATGCAACCTAATCTTAAGATGAAACATTAATGTACTTGTTTTGCTTGTTATGAGGGGCATAAATCTTACATGCCACCTAATCTTGAGAAGCAATTTTGTGTTAAGTGATAGTTTAATAGCTTATGATAAGAATATGTTAGTCGGCCCAATTTAAAATGAGACTTTTGACACGTGTGAGTGATGTTCGACTACTACTAAGATGTCAACATAAAGATTAGTCTACTAGTTTTATGTGGCGAGCACTCTTAACAACATAATTGATCCATAAGCCAAGTGGATATTCCACACTAGGCTTCACCAACACGGACCTTGTGATTCCTAGCTTACAAAGAGATTGCAAAATAATTCATTTGTATATCAAACACAGTTTTGAGGAGCCGAAAATGAATGTGCAAAACATGAAACACACACATGAGAATTATCCAAAGTTGCGAAAGACATGTGAACACAAGTCTTATCCTGGAGAAACCCAAAATGGGAGAAAACTCCATTGGGTGAGGCAATTGCACTCCCCTTTCATTATGTAATTCACTCAAATGTACAAGTTACTACCATTAATGGCCTTCATGGAGATGAAATTTCACTCTCCAAATCTTGCACAACAAAATGCTTAACACCTTTCCAACACTTCTCTAACAACTCACAAGAACCAACCTCTCACTACTAGGAAATCATTGGGTAACCATGGACAAAGACTCCAACTTGTTTATAACAACAATAGGAATCCAAATTCCATAACTCCTCTTACATCTTTTCATGATAACTAACATCTAAATTATGTAAAGATGTCCCCACACGAGAATCTTCCAAAAAAACCATTTTGGAAGATGAATCATTCTCATGCATTACATACTTGACTTTTACATTGTCGCGTAACATAAGCAACTCTTTACATAGTTCGACGATTGCACATCCACCACGACAAATGCACAATCGCCTTAACGGATGCGGAATTGCCAGCGACACCGCACAATCGCCACTCTATCCTCGAGGGCGATTTTGTCACCAAAAATTGTCCTTCATCTTCCCGGGTCCATAACCTTTGCATAACAACTCGAAATCGGGTGCCTTTTTATTGAAAGTGTGTATTTTTTAGAGAGAAATCCCAATATGTCATCAAAACATATAAGTTATATTGTGATTTAATAAGAAATGTCTTTTAACAAGTGCTTACAATGTAAATTACATGAATTGAGCATGTCTCAAATCCAATCTTGGATCATACCTCCCAAATTGGAGGCTTTTAAGTCCCTAAAAGCTTCAGAATCGAATACGTGAGGAAATATCCTCCCCAAATCTTTTCCCTCTCTTGGAGGTGCCATTTATGAACTCCAACATTCACCTTTTCATGAAGGTCTAGTAAACTCAACCATCCAGTTGTGTAGCCTTCCATTGAGCTGCTTTGCAACCCCATCTCTTATCAAATGCCATTTGGATCTGCTTGGAAGTTTTATTGCAGTCCAACTCCCATATCTTGCTCTCCTCTTCTTAATGCTCTTTCCTTCAATTGTAACACAACATCTTTATCCAACTCCTTTTGGCCATTAGGAGAAAAAAATATTTTACTTGATGTTGAGCATGGAAGGATCTAAAGAAACATAAGCTTACAATATTTAAAAAAAAATTCTATAAAGAGGAGCCATATCCAATTTAATAGTGTATCCTGAGAGGCTTACACTCTTAGTTTTACCTTTGAGTCTTCCTTTTCTCAAGTGCAACCTTACCTTGCCCTTAACAAGGAAACTATGCTCAATCCATGTTGGCATGCCTTGCTCTACACTTTGCTAGAGACTCACTTAACCCCCCTTGCATGGAGGTACCAACTAAGACAAATGCTCGGCTTTGTGGATTGATGTCCTCCTTTTCCATGTTCCTAATGTGCTTTCCACATCCTTCAAAGACTGCTGGTCATGACTATCCATATCACAATACCCACAATAATTTACACATTTTTTGTTAAAAAAAGGAAGTAGCATTCAACTCACCTTCCTCATCATCATCGAAGAGGAAAATGAACTCTTGTCCTCATCCATCTCAAGGTAATGAGCTTGAGAACAAAAATCATCAAGATCCTTGGGCTTAAGCTAGCAACAATGGCCTCCTCAAGTAACTATGCAATCCACCAACATACTTCATCAAGATGTCACGATCAAAGGTGTCTTGTCCCATTTGCAATGCCATCTTCTGAAACACACTAGTATAATCCTACACACTTTGTCCTTGTTCTTGACTAAGATATTGCCAAAAAAATAGATCTCTCCTCTTCATATCAAATAGGATAGAATTATTTCTAAATCAAAACTTCAAATTCCTCCCACTTACCAAGGGGTGGTAGCTTCTTCACAACCAAAGAACCTCTCTAACACTTCTCTAACAACTCACAAGAACCAACCTCTCACCGCTGGAAAATCACCTTTGTGTAACCATGAACAGGTCCAACTTGTTTATAACAATAATGGGAATCCAAATTCCATAACTCCTCTTACATATTTTCATGATAACAAACACCTAGGTACAGCCCTATAAAGATGCCCCTGCCTCAAGAATCGCGAGAAACCGTTTTGGAAAACAAATCACTCTCATATGTTACTTGAGTTCTACGTTGTCACATGATAGAACCGTCGCTTTACGCAATCCGGCGGTTGTGTAACTTTATGCCATTGTCCTCGAGGGTAGTTTTGTCACCAAAATGTCCTCCATCTTCTCGCGTCCATAACTTTTGCATACGAGCTTGAAAACAAGCGCTTTTTTTTTTTTGAAAGTATGTATTTTTCGAGAGGAATCCAAATATGTCACCAAAATATATAGGTTCTAATGTGATTTAACACATAGTTACTTGAGACGGGGGGGATGGGGGGATGGCGAGGGACGGCTAATTAAAAAATATTTAAATATTTAAAATATAAAGATATAGTGACTAAATTATATAAATAAGCTGAAATAAAACCATTTGAGATTTAAATAAGGTGAAACTTGAACTCATAAACATCAAATACATTCCTAGAACTGTTACAGACAGGATACTGTGATTTCAAAACACTCAGCTTTTCCAAACATGTTATAAACTTCTATTATGTTCTCCTTCAATTCTCTGATAGCAATCTTCCCAAACTATGACCAAGTGTTATGGTTCACTGTTGACAGTTGTGATCTATTGACCCTCAATTGCTCTTGTCAACCTTCTACTGACAAAACAGAGAATGACAGAAAACAGGTTCTCATTCAGATTCTACAGTCAGACTAAGACTGTCAAACAATAATAGTAGGGTTTCAGGATATATTAGCTTGATCATTACTTGCACAGCCCGTGACTTGCTTCTTCACAAGATCTTGAATCATAAGTGATTTACAATTAAAAAAAATAGTTTAGAGTGTTGTTTTTATGTTTTTTATTGAAAAATGCGGCAGACCACGTGGGGGACTTCTGGACGTCCCCCACGTTTCCCACGTCCCCCACGTTTCCCCGTCCCCAGGACGTTTCCCAGCCTCCTTAGACGTCCCCAGGACGTTTCCCATCATGCATGCACTGTGGGAAACGTGGGGGAAATGTTTCCCCCACGTCCCCACGTCCCGACGTGTCAAAAATGGGGGGGACGCGTCCCCGCGTAACTATGATTTAACAAGAAATGTCTTTTTACAAGTTCTTACAATGTAAATTACATTAGTTGGGCGATCTCGAGTCCAATTTTGGACCAATAATCTCCAAATACAAGATTTTGCTTATTTAACTTGCACCTTAAGAATTTGAGACTATATATTAATAGAGCACCACTATGACACCTTGAGATGGGAGTGGTACATTTACTTAGACACATGGAGTGGAAAATACATACCCATGCAACATATCTATAGATCCATTTTTTTGTTTTTCGAACTTATATTTTGAATCAATGGTGTATTCACAATGTAGTGCCCACATTTTACACACCCAAATACAACAGTAAAATACCAGGATAAATCTTTTTTTGACCTACAATGCACGCTACACACAACACAGCAAGGGCTCCGAGTAGGAAACTCGACAACGTATACGACACTTACAAAAGTCATCAAATCACATAGACACATGATAACACCAAATACATGCTTGACGCTACACTTTTCCCAACGGAAGGTTGCTAGTAGAGACCCAACCACAAGAACCTGACTTTAGAAACGACGAACCCACGACATATCATTACTTTAAATGTATTGTAGTTACGATTAGCATCCCAAGAACATGGTTATGAAAGCATAATTTTCTCTCTTTTTCCATCTACAAAATCTTAAGTTCATTCCATTTAATTTGCTCTTTACCCTTGTGACAAATCTTTAAAACTTACATAAGTATTCTCCATATTTCAAAATGCCTACCGATTTTAAATCTCCCATTCTTATGTTAAGATTTTGCTTCTCAAACGTTTATTTAATGTATAAAATTTACTTTTGCTACACAAGAGATTCTAACGTGATGTTCAGATGAGGTACTTGGGATTAAGGAAGACATAGAGTCGAGATAGCTCCCCAAGAACCTCCATCGATCACGGAATAGTTATTTCGCTACCATAGTTAATAAAGTTCAATAACTTATGGACTTCCTTTTTATATTTATATATCTTTTGTTTGCTCGAAGTTTGGTCGCACCAAGATAATTTATATTCTTTGCAATGCATGAAAAAGTTTAATTAAGGGATAAGGACTCTAAGATTGACCTTAATCCTAATCTCAAATCTCGTGTGCAACATCATATGATATGCTCTTATATCGCACTAAGGTCTCGTTCTTAGCATCGTCTTAAAACAAAAGAGTTACGACAGCACTTGTCTGACATCATAAGGAAGTACAAGGCTAGGAGCATTAAAACTACACATAACCACAAATGATCTATGTTCACGAAGATCTCATATCCTTGCATAGCATGTTTCCGCATAAGGAATATTCTTTATTCCTTAATGCCATAGAATGACATAACAAGGGATTATGAGACAAGAATGCAATTTCTAAGGTTCTCTAAAAACAACATCTTTCAACACAATTTTGTATGCAAGGAGTTAGATTATGGTTTTCTAACCACAAGTGAACATCCTAGTCAATTAGGGTTTAGTCCCATTCCAATTTTTCACTTAGGGCTTTACGCTCTCTTATAGATTAGATTAAGGTTTTAAACATATTCACCCTATAAACCCTCCGTAAGAGATCAAAGCACTCTATTGTCACTAGCCAAAGATGGCACCTATAGCTAGGAGGATCTATTCATAAGCAAAATTTTAAGTGATAGAACCACTATTTCACTAGCTCCAAGATGTCATCTGGATCTCACAAGAAATTCATTCGATGCAGAAGATTTATTTGACTGTGTTGCTCCTATGTGTCTAGTTTATGTCGATGTCACCAAACGTACCTATAAGACGATAAACCCCTCTTCTTGGGATCTTATTTGCCTAAACCAAGGTGCTCCATCGGGTGAAAAGGTTAAGTTCGTTCTACTGATTTAAATTTCTTATAAGGTAAAAAGGATCACACATGCAGGCAAGTTAAGCACAAATATTTTATTAGGGTTCAGTGTTCCCATTAAAACTCTTTATTACGTTTACAAGGTAAGAAGATAACCCAATGATTAATTTAATCGTTTATTGAATGCTGAAAAGTACTACAATATATTAACTTCAATTTCAATTTACTATGTATAAATCAAACACTTTTTGCCATACACAACTAAGAAACAAATTAAACCGGTGATTAGATGCACATTCCCTAAGTATCCCTAAAACTGGCATATCATGCATATTAACAAATTTCATTTATAACTTTTCGGTAACAAGAGACTGCATTAGACAGTTATTCATTTTACAATGACCTATAAAAAAATTACAATAATAATAATTAAATTACACATCGCCTTTTTCGTCGTCGAACTTCCATCCTGCAAAACCCACGTGAGCATGATATCAGCGATAAATCGCTGGCATGGCATCCACCCTAAAACAATCATAATTATCATTTTTCAGTTCCCATTTACATCTGACAATAATTACAATATGCAATCGAAATAAAAAAAAGTCTAGAAACATGTAATCATTGCATTTCGTTTTTCTTCATTTTATAAACTCGAAGAGAGAGAGAGAGAAAGGAAGAGAGAAAATATCATTTTGTCTAAAGTTCCAATACACACAAGTTTCATTCTAGTGTTTTAAATAGTTATTTACGTGTGTTGAAAGTTTCCAGGGTGATTTGGCAACCCTACGAGGGTCCGCAGCTATCTACTTTTACATTTTCTCACTAGCTGCAAAGCGTACAAAACGGGCTCGGAGGCTAAGAAACTACTTCCAAAGGTTATCTTCCGATGAGCACGCACGTCACGAATAACTTTCTACGTGTCCCCAGATATACCAAGAGCTCATTGCAATAGCGTAATTGAAAAGGAGCGCACGGTTTGCGTTTGGCGGTTAGTTTTCCTGGGACCACTGGTCGTAGTTCACCCGGTTGTAAAAAGACAAAAGTTAATTCGAGGGCCGAAACCCACGTCCATAACTGACGTTCGAAGGGGAAGCACGCAACGAGACATCTCCTACTAGTTCCCCTACATAAGGAGAGTTCATCAGAATCGACGGGGCTGAGAACTAGTAAACCATTTTCAAATGGCGACAAGTTTTCTGGAGCGACAAGACGAAACTGGACCAGTTTGACCTCGTCAAACTGCGACCGGAGGCCTACAAAATGGCTTCGCCAAACTATCCCAAAAAGTTCTCTTTCCTATACTGAATGTTCCATGCATTTGTCTAGTATAATCGCTAGAGGTTTGTGAAGACGGGAAGTGATTTCTCTTTCCGGGTTTCAATGGCGATCCAAAACGAAAGCCAACTTTTTAGTTTTACCAACTTTCTACTCGTGTGTAAACCAGGTGTTACAGGGGCTCTATAAGGGCATCAAAATGATTGTTATATGATCGTTTGGTCAAACCAAAATCAAGGCGACTCCTCGTATACCAAAGTACACGAATGAAACTTCACATCTCGTTTCCAAAGTTGCGAAGGGTGCTTAGTGAGTCTCCGAATAATGTAAAATTTAACTATTTTAAGCAGGAAGAAGGTCAACTTAATCAATGGAGAGTCAAATTTGTTTGGTCGATAAAACAATACTGGAGCGATCAAAAGGGGTAAGAGTTTTCTAGATCATCCCGAAGCGAGGGCGATAGTTTATGGTTTAAAGTAGAGGAGTTATAATGGCTTCAAGAATTGCGACACGACACTTTATTGTTTTGCAATGAGTTGAAGAGACATTTAACTGTATCAAAAAATCTAATACTTAATATTCTATTTAGTTGCAAAAGAGAACTAAAACACGAGAATTATGAGAGGTAAGGAAAGAAGAACCATGCCTGGGGAACGAAGTCGGTCAAAGCCGCAGGCTTGGGTTCAGTCTCTTGCTTGGCACTTCGTCAACTAGACCACGAGCGTCCCCAACTCCACCATTTAACATACATGTCTTCTGGATTCGACCCACCACTTGCTAAGCACGATCAAAGGGTTTCTTATTGTTGTTGTTTGGATAGGATGACATCTTCCTCCTTTTGTGCGTAGCCTCAAATCTTGCAACCATTAGACCAAGATCTTTGAAGGCGTTTAGACAAACACTTCACATGCCTTAAGCATGTCTCTACATTTTGCACATTCTCATGTGCTCATCAAAACCAGCAACATAATGATTAATTTTCGGCATGATTCTACAAGAGGCACTCATGCCAACGAAGTATTTACAACCCTCATGCACTGAACATGCATGGCTGAAGGCCAGTTAAACAAAAATGAAGCTTACATGGTCAGGGTAAGTTCTAGAAGACCACATCTTTTGAGGCATTCTGCCAAACACATCTCAGTCCCTTTGCTACACATTCATTTTGAGCATATGCTGCCATCATGGCATTCCATGAGACAACATTTCTTTGAGGCATTTTTATCAAACAGTTCAATGCCTTCTTAATAGACCCATTTTTTGTTTATCCTGCTATCACTGTAGCCCAGGAGGCCACATATCTTTCAGGTATTTTGTCAAACAGTTCACCTGGGTTGTGTATGCCTTCACATTTTGCATATGTGCTAAACTGGGCACTAAATGCATTTGTTTGGAAAGGTTCCAAATGCAGTTTCAACAAAACCATTTTGTGCAAAACCTGAAATCATTACAGTCCATGGAACTGCATTTCTGCCACGCATTTAGTCGAACAGGTCGCATGCATACACGTTTTACATACGCCTCTACTATGGCACTTGTAACTGCAACATATGACAAGGTTCCAAGGCGTTTTTGGCCTTGAAGGGAGCCCACGCAGGCCTGGGCGCGGGCTGGAAGGGTGCTGGCCATGTGACAGACCAAACACACAACAAAACTACTCCTTTTTGCTGGATCTTCCCACGCAGGTGCGGCGCGGCCTGGGAGGATGCGAAAACAGTTGTGGAGTCTGGCTTTACATGCATTGAAACGCATTTGCTTGAAAGCTTCCAAGGCGTCTTCAACAAACTCCTCCATGCTGGTCCTTGCGGCCCCAATCCCATCCGCCTGGCGCCCCCCAAAAAATTCTAAAATCCACATTTCAAAAGCCAAAATCGGACATCAAACCCTAAGCTGCGTTTTTGGGCTTTTGCCTTCTTCCATTCACCTTAACCCGCCCAACAATCACGGGTATAATAAATTTTAGTTCTTTTATTTTATTTTTATTTCTATTATTTTATTTATTTATTTTTTAAAAACACGGAGGCATTACACATAACCATGTTGAACACCTACCTTGAAAGAGGAACTTGCACCAACTATAGGGTCACACTACAACTATAGGCTTTGTTAATCTTTTATAGAAACAAGACTTGATAAAATCCTTTTGTTAAATACTTAACGAGCATATGTTTCCATTATGGAGAGCTTCACCAAAGCAAACACTTGAACTCTTCAATGCATATGAAGTTACCAAGATCTTGATTGCTAAAGAAACAACAATAACTTGTAAGACCCAAACTGTTTTATTTTCGAGATATTTTGTTATAAATCAACTAAACATACAACTAACCTTTATTCTTGTCAATAATGTCTTTCTACGTCTAATAGATATATAACTCATTTAGTTGATTATATTATTTTGATTATCCACAATGCTATATAACCTATTTGGTGATTATATAATTCAAACTATCCACAAGACTATCTCCACACTATTATGTTTCATTAGTGGAACATTTATACTAGCAATCACATGTGTACAATGCAATGTGAACGCCGAATGGTATATGTTATTAGATTTAGAAAGACAATTATTACTTTTGTAGTTGATGTTGATAAGGGGTGTGATTGACAATACTGATTTTCTATTAAAGCCAAAACAAATGTTGCAAAATACATTAGAACTCCACATGCATTACAATTGTATATAGTTTTATATTTTGACTTATTTCTGCATTTGTATGTCATCAAACAATGTATCGTTCCTTGCTAACCCGCATGATCTTTATCCAACAGGTGGTACTCCATAAGCCAGTGACTTCGCAATCATGTCGACTCTTGCAAAACGAGCCCAACGAAGAGAGAACTATGCAAAAAATAAAGTACACATAACTGCTGAGCAACGATGTCATAAATTAGAGCATAAAACAACGAAAATCTCTAATATCTTTCAACTTACATCGACCAGCAACCTACGATTCCTTGACATTCCAATCTTGCCATCAAATACAAGTATTGAAGAATTGCCAACCAACATTCCGCATGTAACTTCCATGGAAACAAACTTTCACGAGCATACCAATTCCTTCCGTATGAACCCATCTTTGCTAACAACTGCCACTTTTCCCCAAATATCTAGGATGCCACATGAAACTATCTCAAGTACCGACCTTTCTTCAGTTCATTGCACATATACAACCAATTTCTCCTCTCCTTCTGACTACTTTCCACCTTGCAATCCACAAATGACTCAAACAGAACACCCCACCCCTTCCAATACATAGAGATTTCCCATATTTCCACCCTCGTCGCTAACTTTAGAAGCCCAACATCGGTTTCGCAAAAGAATAGATTTGTTGGCAAACATCCAAACTTGCTCAATCTGTTTGGAAAATTACCCTAGAATTAAAACAATTTCCTTTGAAGGTTTTACCTCCTGTAACAGATGCAAAACTGAAAAACAAGGCCACCACTCCTCTTCATGGAACAACATGGACCCTTAAAAGCAGCCTACCGTTCTTGCGTCTTTAACCCAAATCGAGGAGATGCTTATCACATGAGTTAATCCATTCCTGCAAGTCACCCAAGTACGTGGCGGGCAATACAAATACTCAGGACACACCATAAGTTTCCCGCAAAACATTACTTCAATAACAAAGATCCTACCCCACATTGCCTTAGAGATTTGGACATAGTTCTCATACAAAGGGAAGGATCTAATTTAAAAATTATGATTTCTACGTCAGTAGATCTCGTGTTTGGGCAGCCTTGTAATATAAAATCCAACATGATCCCTATTACAAAGATGTCTTAATCGACGATGACGCCCTTTCCTCTCTACCATCCGAGTCATCAAATGTTTCCTCCTCTCTTAACACAACCACAATGGAACTGCCCCAAATGCAAAGTGCCTCTACAACTCATGGTATTGATGTTCCCACTGACTTTGATGAAACGTATGAACACTCATCGTCTTTCGTGCCAACACCCCACAATTCAGGAACAAAAGAAGAGGAAATCGAACAGTTCTTGCTCAACCATGATGGTAACACCCCATTTACGATGCCATGGCCAGAGCTTGGGCTCTCGCCTATAAATGAATACAATACAAAGGGCCTATTCTCAATGGCCTTCCCAACTTTGTTTCATTTGGAAAAGCAATGTGGCAACAACCCCGCATAAAAGAAGTTCCAATGCATGAATATGCTCTTCATTTGATGCGCTACCATGATGGTCGCTTCGGTTCACACCCAAGATTTCGCTACTTCCTTCTAAACCTCATAATGCGGCACAGAAGCCAATCCACAACTGCAGTTTTCATGAAACAAAACATCGAATCTGGAATCCCTACAACAATTGGAGATCTGCATGAAGACAACTATTGGAATGCCCCAAAGATAACCTCCTAGACAGTTTAATGCGGTTTGGATCGAGCCTTCGAGGGACGCGTTCATTCTGGGCAAAAAGCAGAAGCGAGCTTTCAGATATGGTGGAATAAATGGGGACACCAACCTTATTCTTCACTCTAAGTGTTGCAGACACTAAATGACCAGATATCTCCACAATATTATACATGGTGAATAACCTACTGATCCTCGAGCCGCACAACGTTGGAGAACACTTAACATTGTCTCTAACCCTCATTGAGTATCAGCATACCTACATCACAGATTCACAATATTTTGTGAAGAAATATTGCGAGAAGGAACTTGGAGCAGCAAACTATTGGTACAGGTAATAAAATATACTATTTAATAAGTTTTTTCTAGACTAAATAGCTAATATTTATGCTCTCTCGTCTCACAGGTATGAATGGAAACATAGAGGCTATGCACACGTCCACGGTTTATTGTGGCTCGAGAAAGCACCTAAAGTTGACGCAATGGAATGGGAGGATACAACAGTTATTGAGGCGACAAAACAATACTTCGATAAGTTCGTGTCTGCCTGGAACCCCGTCAGGCTTACAACCGCTTGGATTTTGTTTGTAGGTCAATCCTAGACGATCCTTGCTTGCTAGATACAACACAAATGCAAAACAACCAATGCACAAGTTTCATTCCAGAATTTACTGCTCCACATGCGAGATTCAACCCCTCTAATTGAGGATTGGGAAGTTAAAGATGGTTTCACAGAAGGTGAGGATGGAGATAGATCATCTACTGGTATTCCAAGTGAAGACCACAGTGGAATGGGTGAGGAAATTGAGAAAACATCAGAAACATCCAAGACAACTCTATCATCAACATCATGTAAAGAGAGTAATCCAACAAAGGATCTGGTTGATGGAGAAATAGTTAAAATAGGTGAAAAAGTTCAGACAACAACAGTCTCAGTGAAGAACCGTCCACACCTTCCTAAAGTAACTGGTATTGTCTACGATGACAGGGGCATGAAGCTATTGGCAAATGTGGTAGCTTATGAACCTTCAAATGATGAGCAAGTTTCCTTTGGCAATTATGGAAGACGCGTTTTTGTGACAACAGATGATAGTTTGGACAAGTCTACGGTTAATACCTCCTCATGCGGCTCAAAAGCTAAACAGGCACAACACAAAACAGAACCTCATTGACCAAGAACCAAAGCTAGATACAACACAAATGCAAAACAACCAATGCACAAGTTTCATTCCGAATTTACTGCTCCACATGCGAGATTCAACCCCTCTAATTGAGGATTGGGAAGTTAAAGATGGTCTCACAGAAGGTGAGGATGGACACAAATCATCTACTGGTATTCCAAGTGAAGACTGCAATGGAATGGGTGAGGAAATTGAGAAAACATCATAAACATCCAAGACAACTCTATCATCAACATCATGTAAAGAGAGTAATCCAACAAAGGATCTGGTTGATGGAGAAATAGTTAAAATAGGTGAAAAATTTCAGACAACAACAGTCTCAGTGAAGAACCGTCCACACCTTCCTAAAGTAACTGGTATTGTCTACGATGACAAGGGCATGAAGCTGTTAACAAATGGGGTATGAAGCTGCTGGCAAATGTGGCAACATATGAACCTTCAAATGATGAGCAAGTTTCCTTTGGCAATTCTGAAGATGAGTTTTTGCGACAACAGATAATAGTTTGGACAAGTCTACGGTTAATACCTCCTCATGCGGCTCAAAAGCTAAACAGGCACAACACAAAACAAAACCTCATTGACCAAGAACCAAAGATAGATACAACACAAATGCAAAACAACAAATGCACAAATTTCATTCGGAATTTTCTGCTCCACATGCGAGATTCAACACCACTAATTGAGGATTGGGAAGTTAAAGATGGTCTCACAGAAGGTGAGGATGGAGACAGATCATCAACTGGTATTCCAAGTGAAGACTGCAATGGAATGGATGAGGAAATTGAGAAAACATTAGAAACATCCAAGACAACGCTATCATCAACATCATGCAAAGAGAGTAATCAAACAAAGGATCTCGTTGATGGAGAAATAGTTAAAATAGGTGAAAAAGTTTAGACAACAACAGTCTCAGTGAAGAACCGTCCACACCTTCCTAAAGTAACTGGTATTGTCTACGATGACAGGGGCATGAAGTTGTTGGCAAATTGGGCATGAAGCTGCAGAAAATGTGGCAGCCTATGAACCTTCAAAGGATGAGCAAGTTTCCTTTGGCAATTCTGGAAGACGAGTTTTTGTGACAACAGATGATAGTTTGGACAAGTCTACGGTTAATACCTCCTCATGCGGCTCAAAAGCTAAACAAGCACAACACAAAACAAAACCTCATTGACCAAGAACCAAAGCTATAGAACTGGTCATAAGAGGAGGCTAAGAAATATAGTTCTACTGCTACATACAAGTATAAACAAAATTTAAATGCATACCTGCAGAATTCAATTTAACGCAGGGAATTGACTAGAACTTGGAGAGCTTGAAGAATGAAATTATAGTGTTAGTGACCAATATTTAAAGGTTAATGCATGCAAAAGCTATAAAATAAAATTTAAAAATAGTAAAGCCAAAACAACATGCAAAATCAAGAAAAACAAAATTGTTAAAAATAGCAAAAGCAAAATTGTTAAAAATAACAAAACCGTCATTTAAGTCGTCAAATTTGTGAGTCCCATGAATGTCCGCAAAGCCTTTTCCCATAGGGGTAATTGCCTTCGGCGTAATTAAACTATATTAAATAAAAAAGGAAAAAGTAGAAGACAAGTAACCGCTCAAACTTGTTTAGCCCCCGCACGTGCGGTTCTTTCTTTTACCGATTGGAGCAACTACCTCAAATTATAGTGTTATCTTGACCAATATTTAAAGGTTAATACATGCAAAAGCTATAAAATAAAATTTAAAAATAGTAAAGCCAAAGCAACATGCAAAATCAGAAAAACAAAATTGTTAAAAATAGCAAAAGTAAAATTGTTAAAAATAACAAAACTGTCATTTAAGCCATCAAATTTGACACAATTCCATGAATGTCCGCAAAGCCTTTTCCCATAGGGGTAACGCCTTAGCGTAATTAATAAATGTAATATATATATATATATATATATATATATATATATATATATATATATATCACCATGATCTGAAATTCTGAATCAATGGAGGTTTGTGTAAAGTTTATGCCCAAAGCCAAAAGAAGATATACCGAAGTGTTATTTAATTGGCTTGCAAGGTTGTCAGTATAACAAATCCACCTCACTAACAAGTAGTATAAAACATAAAATAGAGCGCGCGTGCGCGCACGCGTGTGTGTAACACCATGATCTGATATTCTTGAATCGGTGAAGGTTTGTGTAAAGTTTATGCCCAAAGCCAAAAGAAGATATACCAAGGTGTTATTTAGCTAGCTTGCAGGTTGCGAAATATAACAAATCCACCTCACTAACAAGTAGTATAAAACATAAAATAGACCAGATATTTTAAACCTCCATTATTAGTTACTTTTGTTTATAAGAAGCAATACTTCATGCATGTTTTTCTTTTGTCAAATGCTCCATGGTATTACCAATTTCAATTATGCCACAGGGGGAGTCGCCATGTTGGTTGTTAAATATGAAATAATTCATGAAAGGCCAGTTTTTATGATGACACCTTCCAATATTAGTCGGCCTAAGCTTACTAAATGTGGAAAAGAAGCTCCTCCATTTGATGAGACCTTACTTGCCAAGCTCGTTGGCACAGTTGAGGCCTTTAGGAGGGCCAGTTTGAAGTTGCTAATGGAATGTACCCAAGCCTTCTACTTTAGAAGAAACACCTCACCTAGCATCCATCCAATCCGCTCTTAATTTTGTGGGATATTTGGTGGTGAAGGGTAAATGATATCATTTTTATCATGCCATAAAACTGTGACCAACTTTTCAACCTATTTAATTTTTTGATTGAAGGTTGGAAACAACCAGATCCTTTGGTAAAAATGTGCATCCATTGGTATCGTGCATGAATAATCGACAACCTTTGTCTCGGTGCCAAGAATTAAGGGGTATCTATTCAGTCAAATTCACCTAGATCGCCATTCTAAGAAAATTAGTTTATTCGTTAGAAAATCATTAAGAAGAGACATGTTGGGTATGTTTATTTTTCTAAAACATTTCAATTTTGTTGAATATTGTTTGTATAAAACTCCTTTTGGCCCAGAAGTGCAACACACTATTAATGTAAAGGCAAAAAATAGGATGCTAATGCCCAGAATATGTTTGCTAAACAGGAGGTAAAATAGGAAGTGCTGTCCTCCGGGCATTCTTACGAGTGATACCTTGGGCATGCAGCATGTTAATAGAAGTGTATGCATTATAATAAGAGACGTTGTACTGGGTGTAAGAACTATTGGAAGACAATAATTGCCCAAAACCTGTGGTCTTATCCATCGAGCATCACAGCTTGATCATTGTTAAGTGCCTCATTCTAAAGTCTTTCAGCTTCTTGTACCACGATGGACTGTCTTGGCATTGACTATGGATTATCACAAGCATTGGGTGGTTGCAGTTATCATAGGTGGGCAGAGCCCAACATCTTTTATGATAATCACTAATCAGCATGCAATCTAGACACATTGTTGAAATAAAAAAGGTTGTGTGGGCATTTTGGTTGGCCTCATCAGATATTTATAGCACAGGATTTTTGGGTTTCCTTGTATTGTTTGGACATTTTATATGGCATGGATAAGATTATGAATATGGGGCGAAAAGCCGCCCACTAACTTACAACATTATATGGATATCTTGGTAAAACTGTGAAATAGAATGGAGTGGATGAGATGATAAAAGTTGGTTAGCACTTGGAGCTGCCGAGTGTGCTGAGGAGGAGTGATGTTCAATTTTCCTCTACAAAAATACCTCCAAACCTTCTTATCATCCTTCGTGAAATGTCTTAGAGGACTGTGGATGAAAAAACAATTAAAAAGGCACCTCAACCAGAGGGGGTATTGGTGTCATATTGTTCTTCACATTCAGTGCAATGTCAATTTCGAACAGTAAATGTCATTGATAATGTTCTTTACTTAAAATGCTCCATTCCTTCCATTATGCACTCTAATTGCTTGTTTGTAAGAATAATCTGTATTATGGTTCAAACAGATCTTAGGTCAGTTGTATCTCCTATGTTCTAGGTCAGATTAATAAAGAATGGTATAAGGCTATAGATAGGCTTAATTAATTTAGAGTGAATGGTTAAGACCTAGGTTGCCGGGAAATGGGTTTGGAACACAGAAACACCAATTTTCAAATAAAACATAGGCACGAAATAACACAGAAACGCCCACAATATATATATATATATATATATATATATATATATATATATATATATAATGCATAATACTCATTATTTGTCCATAAAAGATGAAACACTTAAAATACTTTGTATTCATGAAGTTCAAAACATTCAACATGCTTAAATTTTCATATGCACATGATTATAATCTAGATTCTAGAATATATCATCTAGATTTTCCTTAAGTACTGCTGAAACAAAAGCATCTAGTGTTTTTATTTTTATTTTTGGTGTTTAAAAAACAGCACTGCTGAAATGGTACAGAAACATGCCAGGTACTGCTCAAGCACTGCTGAAACAGTACATAAACATCCTGGGTACGTTAGAACCATATAAGGGACTATTTTAGAGTTCAGAAATGTTTCAGGCAAGTACCAGTACCTGGTACATCAGTACACGGGTACGCTGCCCTGGTTGGCATTTCCAGGTATCCAAGGTTAAAACCCATTCAGGCCAAGTAATGTAAGCAGCAATTTGACAAATATCACCCACTTCACACATTGTATATTCCAATTTTGATTTTATTAAAACATGGCCTCCGAGCCATTTCTGTCCACACAATCTAAAACATTGTTGTGTACCACCAAAGGAAATGTTGGATGGCGTGAAGATTTATGCTTGGTGCTCAGTCTCATTTGGCTAGCCCTGTTATCGTATTTGGCTGATTGTATTGTAACTTTGTTTTGCATTGAAGTTCAACACGTTGTTCTCAATTATGGCTAGTATACTAAGAAAGAAAAATTAGGGGGCATCTGCAAAGAAAGAGTGTGATATTCTTCAACCCAAAATAGGAAGCTAATCATGATGTTGTGCATTTGCAAACGTGTGATATTCCTCAACCCATAATAGGGAGCTAATCACAATATGGTGCATTTGCAAAGAAAGAGAGTGATAATCCTCAACTCATAATAGGGAGCTAATCAATACTGTGGTGGATTTGCAAAGAAAGAGTGTGATATTCCTCGGACCATAATAGGAGCTAATCACATGGATAATCATTATGAAATTGCATGGTGACAGTTTTACCATGATAGAGAACCATAATTAAATTAAAGACGATCACATTTAGTTCAATGGAAAAGTGTTGAAGCAATTGCTACATGGTGCAGCTACCTTCATTGTTAAGAGAATCTACCATTTTATCTTTGGATGCCTTAAAACTCACCAACAGTTTGCAACAGAAACAAGATACTATATATCTTGTAAATAGGCCTATGATTGAGTGGTAAATATGGGGCAATTTCTGTGATTGAGACCCAAGTTATTATCTCGTGAACATGTTACCCACCAAAAAAATCTTTAAAATATAAAAAATCTCATACATAATATTTATTTAAAACCAATTCTGTAGTGTATTTCCAGTAACATCAAGGAGGCTTCTCATATCTTCTTAGAAAAACTAAAACCAGGAGGGTGGCTTTTAGTATGAAATTTATCATCACTAAATCTTAGTCAAATCCCGAGCGATCAAAGGGGAGATGACAAATACTTAAATTCAAGTTTCTGATTTTGAAAGTTTGTGAAAATATGTACACTGATAAGCATGTTTTGGAAACTATACACGATTTTTGCCAAATGCTTTGAGGCTTTTCCAATTGAAAAACTCTGCAACTTTAAATTTCAGAGTTCAAACATCAGGCAATTGCATTCATGACCCATTTGGGAGCTTGTTGTAATGGTACATTATACTTGCCAAAATATCAATACGAATTATGAGAACAGAGTTATACATTAAAAAGGCCAATATTTCTATACGTTCCTTGTTAATTGTCAGTATGGGCTCTGAAAACCGGTTAGAAAACAGTTTGTATTTGAGAACAGGATGAATATGTGCAGCAAATTTACAGGTATAAACAGTCTAATAACCTTATAATACATCATGAAACAAGTATGTATTCAAGCATATTGATAAAATATGGACCCTCTGACAAAGAAACAAGTACCAAGTAGAGTTGAAATTGTTTTTCTTATTTGCAAAAAAAATAAATGGTGCAACCGTTTTGACATGGAATTTGGCTATATATCCAATCATAAGCCCTCACTCGGCATTATCTTTCACAAAATTAGGTAAGGATTTTGTGGATATAAAATAATGCCAAGTAGATATAACCGACATGTGCATACTTTACCTTACTCTCGAAACAGAGAAAGCACAATTGTTTTACATGACTGAATAACCAGGTCCGCCACCTCCCTCCGGAACAGTCCATTCAATATTTTGTGTTGGGTCTTTTATATCACAAGCCTGCAAAGTTAAATAATGGTCAATGCTATTATTATTAGGCTTCTTGTGAAGAGTATTGCAAATTTGTAGCAATTGGAAATCATTCTGCAGCCAAGCAAATGAATATGATGTTAGAGAGGCTGATTAAAGGCGAACAATGGTGTTGCTTCAAATTTCCTTGAACAAATCCTTTTTCTTTATAATAATTCCTAGCATTCTTTTGAGTCCATGTGTCTGACCATCATAAGTGTGTGTCGTTAGCTTGAGAACTGACACAATAAATGTTGAAGCTTGCAAATCAGGTAGGTTTCGCCAGTCTTTACCATATGATATTCATATGCAAAAATGTTATATGCCATTCGAATGAAAGATGAATGTTATCATTTCCATATCTCGATTGAGCTTCAAATTTTCTAAGAAACCAGATTAAAATCTGATTTTTATCTCATTTGATTATGTCAGTTTACTCAACTTTTCTAAGAAACCAGATTAAAATCTGATTTTTATCTCATTTGATTATGTCAATTTACTCTTATGAATGAGCCTATGATGAAAAGCAATCTTTGTAAGATAGTTTGTGGCTTCACCACTTTCGCCATCTATTCGCCCATCAATTGGGGAAATAATAGAAAATAACAGATTCTATCATCCAATAAAATAAGCCTTCTTGAAACTTCCTCATAATCCCACAATAAAAACAGTAAATAAAATTCCCCAAAACTAAACGCTGGAAATGATCACATACCCTTGATGATTACCTTGATGTCATTTATTATTAACACTATTATTATAGAATTTATTACCAATTAACTACAATGCCACAACCTTATTGCTAAATTTCATTGAAGTACTTGTTATGGACAATGCCACAAGAAGCTACTTCTAAAGCTTGTATGGAGTACCTGACAATTAAAATGTGAACAGTAAACATAACATCTAAAACCTTTGCACGTACATGTCACACAAGTTAGTAACGTAAAACACAATTAGTGTGCCATGAATGGAGACTATCACAAAACCATGTCCTGCAGACTCGCATTCTTTGACTTTCAATAATTTCACCTCAAACATTCCAATTGACAATTCTCCAACAAAGATATAGAGCATTCAAATAAAATAGAAAATACAGAACTCAGAAAGACAAATCCACAAGACACCAAATTTACCCTAGAGAAAACCCTATTTGGAAAAACTCCATTAAAGGTTGCTTCTATCAATCAAATGGGAAACATGTGCTTTACAAAGGAAGAGTGCTCACTGTTTGAGCTCAAAACCTCCCTTCTCTTTCCCAACACGCTTTCAAGAATATGAAACATGAAACCATGGAACATACGAATGGCTTCTCAATGCCCCTAAAAGCTGAACGGTCACCATTTGAAACATATCCATTTCAGATTACAGCTCCCATTTTTGGGGGCTTTGGTTGTAATGTCCCCTTTTTCAAATTGAGGCCTAAATATGGACTTCTTGCCATTCCCTTTTCATGGCAAAGAAGAATTATTGAACAAGGAAAGGAATTGCATTTCATTTCAGTTTTCTTTTATTAGATTTAATGTTTTCTTTCAGTGTTTCCTTTATAAGGCAGGTTGGTTATGTTGGAAGAGTCATAAAGGACAAAAAGAAGCCTAAAGAGGTTGGTCCACTTCTATTTGGCCTTTGGCGCCAAGCAAGAGCTATAAAAGGAGATTTGTGACTTCATTTGCATCCTATCTTTGGCGCATTTTATCTATACTTGGTTTTTTGGGCAAAGTGCTCATTAACTATCCACTTGAGGACGAAAACCCTCTTGTGTGGCATTCCAAGGAAGACGAAAACCTTCCTTGTGGCTTGGTGGAGGACAAAAACCCTCCATTTTGGGTGATTTGAAGACATCTCTTGAAGACTACTTGCAAATTTGGATCTAGGGCATCAAGGAGAATATCTACAAGGGCTTTGCATGCATTTAGAGCTCTCCCTAAAGGGAGCAACTAGGGTTTGGTGATAGTTGGGTGCCTTCTAGGGCACATACTTCAGATTTTATTTGATATTCTGATTTGACATAATTTCTAAGGCCAGAATCTATCTTCTTTTGTGGTTATCGGCTATGTTGCCAAGATACAGATAAATCTAGAATATATCATCTAGTTTAGGGTTTAATATTTTATTCATTTAAATGTTAGGGTTCGTTTTTTTGCATTGACTAAGTAAAAAAAAATGGTTTAGTGCCTTAAAAGGCGTATTTAAGCTTGGGTTCGCCGCAAGCACGTCCGGGTTCTCCCCAAGTACGTCACGGGTACGTCGGGCGTGCCGGGAAGAACCCGGACGTACCCATCATGTATCCATACCCGTACCTTGACGTATCCGTACCGTGTACATATCAGGCAGGGTACAGGGGGCTGAGGACAGACCCTGGCAACATAGGTTATCGGGGTTTGGAAACCTCTCTTTTCATTATTTTTATGGGCTGTACTTCTGTTGTTCATAATTAAATTTCCAGTTGAGTGTGTGATCAGATTTGATGATGAAAAGTGTCTTACATTCTTCCTAAAATATTTATCTATATTGTGGTTGAGTTATTTGATGATATTTGAGTGATTTTCCTCTAATTCCGGACTGTTATAAAATCTGACTGCTGATTTCCAGCTGTTATAAAAATCAGTTTGTTGATTTAAAAATCTGAATTTAATCTATTGGGGTTTGTGTGGTTTCCTACTTTTTCAGTTTCAGTCCCAAAAAGGGACATTACATAGTCCCACAAAATTTTTACATTCTAAGAAAAATGCAGAACTTTTTCATCGTTTCTTTAATCTTGAAGCCAGTTGATGTTGACTTCCAACTATCATTTTCTTTAATCACATCTGAATCTCGGGGTTTATTTAACCTCCCTTGGTCAATTGATATTGGTTTGCTGTCCTCATGAAGCTGAAATCTCTTGTCCACATATAAAAACTTCCAAACATAACAGGTTACAGCACATGCATCCAATGGTGCAACATCAGATTCAGCCTCATCAATGTGCTTAGATGAAATAGTTATCTTAATTTTGCATTGCCTAATGACTCTCATATCTGCAACCTTATTCAACTGGCACAATGGACATGGGTGTTTACTTGTTGCCAATTCAAGCTTATGCACCAATTCTTCGATAACCCTATTGCTTGCATTTTACTTTCCAATTCTACATGTGTTATCCAGTACTAGTTTTTCCTTTAATAATGACCACACCACTGTGGTTTTGGATTGCTCACCCTTCTATTGCATGTGCCACTTTAGCTGCAATTTCCAACACTTCTCATTTGAATGACCACTCACATCACAATGTGAACAAATGCTTCTTTACTTTAAGGCCAACAGTTGTAATTGTCTTGCATTATATTGAAGTAGATTCATCTTGATCCTTCTGGCTCTCTTGCTCTCTTTGTTGCTCCATTTTCTTTTCCTAATCAACGTATAGACATTTAATATGCTCGTTTATAATATTCTTAGCATGAAAGAGCTGCAATCTTCTTTAAATATTACTATGTAAGACACAAATATACTTAACTATCCAACGTTCATCAAGTGAAATGCCCAAAAATATGGCTTGCTTATGGAACTGGGACAGGTAGAACTCTTGAACAGTTTGTCCGATTTCTTGCCAGTGCTATGAGCTGTTCTTCCACATAGCAAATAGATTAGAATTATGACATGATCAAATCCTTGTCGAGGTCCTCAAGAGGAAGAAGAGGACGAAGCTCTCCCATTTTATTACCATTGAATTCTTTTTAATCCTCAAGACACCCACCATACCAATGCATGACTGATCTTCAATCAAGCAAACAAGATCTTTTCCTTCTCATTGACCTTGTGTAAACTAAAGTATACCTGTAGTTGCTTCAAGCAACCCAAATTTTCAGCATCACATTACCCTTGATAAGGTTGCATTCCAACATTTTTCTCCATCTTGACTAGCAGTTTTGATGATATCCCAATCAAACCCTCTTCTTCTTTAGAGCTTTTGTTGTCATCGTCTTGGTCATAAAACTTCACTTGGCCACTTTTGGTGAGGACATCACCATTTTATCTATGTATTCAGTGACTTCTGAAACATTTTTCTCCAATCTCACGAATCAGACTTCATTCAGATCCAATCTGAAATTTACCATGGCTGTAAGTGAAGCTCTAACTTGAAGTCTTGAGCCTTCTACTTACTATTTCCCACTATGCTCCCAAGGTAAAACATCACCACCATCTTGTTCTTTCTCCTTCCTAATAAGAATAAGACTGTGAATACTAGTCACAAGCCAAATGAACAACTTGATTTGATACTAAAATGATTGGCAGTCTGCCTCCTTCCTATAGAATTGATTGCCAATGAAGCACAATAGCAGTTGTTCCCAAAGTTGTCAATTGTTTCAAAACTTTAGTATTTTGTTATTGGCATGTAGGACAGGTTCTTGATACATAAACTGCTATATCTAAATTTGATAGCAGACATAAGTTTGGTTAATTTGAATTAGGAAATGAATTGGTTCTTTTGTAGAAAATCCCTGTTCTGTAATAGTATTTTTTATTTTAGCTTAAAATGCCTGGAGAAAAGGAATCCGGTTCCACAAAAAAGGTGAGTAAAACTACAAAGCTGCCCTATGCAGAAAAAGAAAAATCCGAATTTCGTAAGGTGCGAGACTCCAAAATTTCAAAATTAAAAACAGTCCATCAAATTGCTAGGCTTTTATAAATATTAAATAGTATCCTGAATGTGATCAAGTCATATCCTTAAAACTTCTCATATCTAGCTTCAATCTTGAAATTGAAGATGAGCATAACTGGAACAAAGCTCAACCATACTGAAAATACTCTCTTCAAATCCAGGAGCAAAAGCAGAAATTGACAGTTGAACAAGCTTTCATTTATTTATTCTCATACAGTCCGGGAATTTTTCACCAGTATGTGTTGAGGCGTAACTCCAATGAAAAAAACTACACAAATTTTTCCCCTTCTCTTAATCAAAGTGTACGTGTGACTGGATTTAGTTGATACTCTTGCTGAAGTCAAAATCTCACAAACTTCAGCCAAAACCCAACCCCTTGAATGTAACTTTTAGTATCTTTCCAACGCACCACAGCTTAAGCATGATGGGCACAGTGGAAGTGAATCAATTACTGAACAGTGTTTCTTCACAAAGTGTTACACAAGGGCAATCTGTGTAATATGAAATACAGAGCCAGAATCTTTATATAACCTTAAAAATGGTTGACTGGAATGCAGGAACTGGTGCCATAACAGTAAGTGCATGCAAGAAGGGGATTGTGCATAAAAAAACTTTATAGAAAGGAAAACACATGCTTTGATACTATTCTATTACCCATCATCTTATATGGAAGTAAATCACCTATCTATTAATTTTCAACTTCCAAAGAATAGATTTCCTATGTGTAATGTCCCCAATGGGACTATTTTTGCCCCCAGTTGGATTTTAGGCAAACCCAAACCACTAAATGCAACTTGTAAACAAAATACCAATAAAGTATAATGCAGATCTGAATTAAACATGGGAAGTGTGACTAGGGTATGAAAGGAAACTCACAACAACCAACGCTTAAACTTTGATATTTCCACTCCAATCTGATCCTTCAATTTTATAAAGCCAAAATATGAAGAAAAATACAGATTTTGATGCACAAGAAGGCTGAAATTAATTTATTTTGAAACCCCAATCTGCAGAAAATTATGGCAACTTCAAAAATTCATAACTCCCTCAAAAATGCTCTGATCCACACAAATAAACTATGCATGGATTCAGAAAATTAAGGAGAACGCAATGATGTTACCCATTCATGCAAATGACCACCATAAGTGCCCTAAACAGCCAAAACACCAACTCGCCCCTAGGGTTTTGGGCTGGAAAATACTGAAAACTGGCTGCTTTAATTCATAAAAATCAGATTATGATATAGCAATACAAATCTGGTCTGAAATACCTCAAAACAATTCAGATTTATGCAATAGATAGGTCGCTTCAGGCTGAAATAATGCAGGAAACACAGCTGCACTCTCTTCCCTTCAAACCCTTGTACCAAATCTGCAAAATCTCCTTTATTCACTGCTGAAAATAACTAAAAATCTTTGCAAGCACAATGGATAACCCTGGATAGGAAATCCCCAAATGCTCTAAGAGGGTTTTCGTCCTCTAGAGATAAATATACTAAGGGTTTTTGTCCTTAGAATATTTTTGACAAAGCTCTAAGCTTCAAACACACTTCAGAAATTATAATATGATCATAGAATGCCCCTAAGCAAGTCGACTTCTCCTTATAAGGAGAGAAGAGACCCAAAACAACCTCCAAAAATATCCAATCAGCATACAATGATTTTTTCTATGCATTTTCCACCCTCCATCCTTTCTAGGCCAAGTCACATTTTCCTTGGGAGGATAACTTTTGACCCATGAACTTTTGCCTTTTTCTATTTTCTTTTGCCTTTTTAGTGCAAGTCGCACTTTTCTAGAAATAAACATTTTTAGCTAAGTGCTTTTATCATTTAGTTCCTTTTTCTATTTTATTAAGTCCATTACTTTATTATAAGTGTTTTTATAATGTTATATTTATTTTTTGCACTTTATAATAAAATAATAAAACTTAAGTCACCCTTATATGCTTCCCTTAGCCGTCGGGTAGACAAAATAGGCTAAGGGTCTTCGATTGGGAAGGGGATATTACACTATGGACCTTTACTTCAACAAAAGGACAAAATATGTTGTTTATTATATTCATCCATCAATAAAAGAATTTGGTGTGCTGCTGCCTAATGGCTGAAACATCACATATGCATTGATAATGAGATTATCAGCCAAATAGGACCTGCTTGAGAAGCAAAGGGAGAGAAGCCCTAGGGATTAAGGAGAATAATGAAAATCCAAATAGAGCCTAGAGATGATAGTTTGATTTTGAGTGAAGCTTGAGAGCATAGTCACCAAATCTGGTCAAATCTAAACAAAATCCGGCCCAATCCTGACTTTACCACCAACCCGAGATAAGTTTGGTCGGGTCAGCCTGCTTTTTACAAAACAAAATATTTTTATTTGAATTTTTTGCAATAAGAGACACCGAGGCAACCTTATATACTATTTAATGTTAAATATTTTAAACTTTTATGTTACTTTATTAATTTTTTTAGTTTTTTGTCAATTTTGCATAATTAATACATAATATGTATATATTTTGGACTAGATTTTTCTGAACTATTTCAAGAATTCCGGATTTTTGGATTTTTTCCCCTCCCAAATGGATCTGGATTTCCAAACTTGGTAACTACACCGAAAGACACTTATATCAAAATTAAAAGAAAGTAACTAGAATAAATATTTAGATCAAGTGAAGACACTCGATTTATTTTCCTTAGATAAAAGATCCATATCTATAAGTGTTGTAACCTTTTATTCTTCAAACATTTCAGTTGTATTTCTCCAATGATGGATTTACGATGTACCTAGGGTCATTAGTAACCACCGGTGGCCATAACAAGACAAAACCTATCATCTTTTGGGGACCTGATCTATTGTATGTGTCCTTGATTCAAATATATACCCGATTGCCTATTCATCCTTTCACTACTTTCTATATTCTATTTTCTATTTTCTATTTTTCTATTTACATATTTGAATATGTAACTCTCAACATATTTTCTCTATTACTGACCCGGTATACTAAAGATGGCATAAGAGCATCTTTCCATCTACTTGTGATCAATTGGATTTTGTTGGCTTGTAGCTATGGTTTGTGACTTGTACTTTTGTCACCTCGCCTATGTTGTTCAAGTAAGCTAAAAAGCAGCCAATTTTTAAAAAAGTAAAATTAAAAAGAAAAAGTGAAAAATATGTTAGTAAATATGAGAGACAGAAAAAAAGAGAATGGAGGGCACATGGCAAACAACACACTTACATCATGTGCGTGTCCATCTTTTATTAAACATAAAAGAAGTTACATTTTAGGTGAGGTAGTTATACGTTGATAACTTACACTAACTAATACTTGATTAGTTGATATTTACATAATAATAACTTTAATACCCCATTAACTAATATTTAATTAGTTAATATTTACATAATAACTTTAATACCCCCTTTAATGAATAATCAAGAAATAATTCCAAGGTTTTCCCAAAATTTTACAAACACGATCAGACCAAAGAAATTAGTCATTAAATCAGCAGACTGCAGCTGTCCAACATATAATCTTTGGTTCAGACAAAATCCAAGACAGCAATTCATAGATCCGGTCATGTATGCATCATGTATATTAGGCTGCCAACCAATTGTTTGTAGAGTGATTCTTCGACCAATGATGAATCGTTATTGATTGATAACTTCAACCCGACCTTCGTAGTTTTGAATCTAGAATCTTGGAGATGTGGATCAATGTTGAATTCAGGGTCATGAAGCCTGCTTAAGTCCATACATGAACTTAATCAATCTGCAAACGAGATAGTCACAACCAAGTACTTGAAAACCTTCATGTTGCACCAAGTAAACCTTCTCATACAAATCTCCAAAGAGAAGCAACCAAAATGTGACCATCTTCATAGTATGTACAATAGGAGAAAAGATCTCCTCCTAGTGTATTCCCTCCTATTGTGATAAGCCTTTCACAACAAGATGAGCCTTGTACTTGTCAAAAGTACTATCGGCTTTGCTTTTTTGTATCCACCCATTTGTATCCAATAAGTGATTCCACCAACTCCTAGGTATGGCTCTTTAACAAGGAGTCATATTGTGCTTGCATGATAATCTCCCACTCGGGCATGCCTTCTTCTTCAAAGTATTGTTGAGATAATGTACTTTGTAAAAAGAACAAATGCAAGAGAAAAGTGAACATGTTTTGCAAGATTAAGAACCTTCGTAGAAAGGTTAGATGCAAGAGAAAAATGAACATGCCCTACTTGATTAACAACCTTGCTTCCGATCCTCGAGCTAGTGCCTTTCTTTGAATGGAATTTCCTACCATCTCACCATATGCCTCCCGCATAGACTGGATTGTGCATTCACCCTCCACAATTCTTTAGTGGTTTTCCTACCATCTCACCATTCGCCTCTTGCGAATCCTAGATAGTGGAGTCTCCCTCCACAACTAATTGTGCATTTGATTGAGGCAATTCATCCTCCTACACACGAGGCATTCCATCCTCCCACATATCCTGTGTAATGGAGTCTCCCTCCACAACTAGTGCATGTAGGTTAACTATAACATTGTCAACAAGCCTATAGTTGCCACATTGCCCAATACCTAGGGCAACCACCCTATGTTGTTACACATCGGACACTACACTTTTGCCCCGAGAAATTTATAGAAATGTTGGAATTTTTGTTAATTAATGAATAGATAATAGGCTTTTGTTCATTTTACAAACATTCCTTACTATGAGTTTTGGAGCATTATTCAACACAATGCATATATCTTCTATCCCCTCAACTGCAAGTGACTCCCCATCGGCTAATAAAACAAAATTGGGAATATTTGTATTCTCGCTAAAATCAATGAGCGAGCAACTACTAACACTATCATTCAAGCATGATGCCCCAAGAGCATACTCTTCCTTAGAATCCCATTCTTCAATTGTTGCCACATTTTCCTGACCTCGCACCTTTTGTTGTGGAAAGAAAGATCATATTGTTGCTTCAAGCAATCATTTTCACATGCCCGACCTTGTGACATTTCACCTAGTATTTGGAAGATAATTCACTAAGAATTTGTTTCCACTTCCCCTTCGAATGATCAACAAATGCACTCTTTCTTTGTCAAGAACTAGACGCAATAGTTTGTGTTTGCCTAGATTCCTTTTGTAGCAAGTAGGAACTAACTTGATCAAATGATGCCTCCACAAAAAGTTTCATATGATGGCAATAAACTATCCAAAACAAGTGCAACAAGATTATCATCATACGCCTTTTTCTCTATGGCAGCAAGCTGGTCTCAGACATCTTTAATCCTAAGAGGATGTTCTGACAAGGACCAACCCTCGTGAATCTTTACTAAAAACAAAAATTCTTCTACAAGACCCGAATTTTCACTAAAATTTGATACTTGTATCAAAGACTGGTCCAACGATCACCCGCCAGTGTGGCATTTTGGACCTCAAGGAATAAAACATCTGACAAAGATAATTTCAGTAGCCAAAAGGCCTCCTTATGACACTTATCATAGTCTGCAAAATTCAAAGCCGGTCTCAACTCCTTTTTGAGAATGACTTGGCCGACTAACTTCTGTACTTCTGACATAAACAAATTTTTAATATTGGCCATTTTACACAATATTTGACCTGTAAATCAATGCAAAATTGATAAAAACAACTTCCTTGGAGGGTTCTTGAATTAATAAACAATACATCCAATATTTTATTTTGATGTATGAACACGGATTATATGGGACCCTTTCCCATTAATATTTATATTTCAAAAAAGTGCCACAACATAGTTGTTGATTTCAAAAGGTAAAGTCTACATCAAAAAAGAGCTATAAACGTGGGGCAGCCTATCTACTACTAGTAATTACATGACCATATTAGATCTTATACTAGTGGCAACCTATGCCATGTCATCTATATTTTATACAAAAACTAGACGAATATCTAGGCAATAAATTGTCCCATTACTATGTAGAAGAAGCTATTCAAGGAGATTGATTTCTTCCTATCAGAAATTGGTTCCAAGGGCACCATTTTCCCACTAGACTTTTAATAAATCCCTCCTTTCTAGCTTTTCGTAGCATAATTTCATAAGCTTGTTTGGCTTTTCGCAAGTGCTCACCCATGAATCTCTAGCCATTTGGCAGGATTGACCTCTGGAGTTCGAGAAAATTCAGCATCGGGAACATGGAGGCCGAGCTTGGAGACCAAAAGTGTTGATACAGTCTACTTACATATTCCACTAGGGTCTTGAATCGAGTCTCAAGTTGGATATAGGCCACAAGCCCGTGAGAAATGGCAGTAAATGGCCAAAGAGAAGTGTCTTCCAAGCACAAATTTTACAACACATTTCCAAGATTAACCCTATGCTCTGGCTTAATAAAGATGATGCCCATGGCCAAGACAGCCCACTTGTCAGGCTCTACCTTCAAGAGATTGTCAATGAAAACCGACGCAATCTCGAGAATTGACTCTAGGCCGCACTTCCATTTCCAAGTAGTTTGTTCCTAATATATCTTTACATGTCAATAATACTTCATCAAAATGAGGGATGAAAATCCCCCTGAGATGCTCCTCCGTGATTCGGAAAAAAAAGCAATTTTCCTCTTACTTTCGCACAAAAAGAACCTACTACATAGGAATTCAACCATGGAGTAGAAAGCGAGAGAAAATGCCAAAGCAAAATGAGAAGTGAATAGGAACTTATTTAAAATTGGGGGACTAAAGGTTGTTTGCCGTAGGTCACCTTACAATGAGATCTTCCAATGCATGCAACTTCATGAAGGGTCTCCGCTTTCGCATGCTCAAAAGAATATTAAGTGTATTACTTGGTGAGTGTGTTGGATAAATCAACACTTAAAAGTATGATAACTTCGGTGATGATTATTTCAATGTGTGTGATTGAAGATCCAAGCGCCAAAAGGTGTCGAGTCCATGTCATGATTCAATAGTGTTGTTGACTACGATGGATTTTATTTGATTTGCTCCTATGTTGGCCAAGTAGTACGCAACTTTGTTTGCCTCCCAATAGTAATGTTGAATTTTCCATGATGCCAACTCAATAAGGTGGTGTCTGGGCCAGATTCAAAATATTATCAACTCTCCAAGTTTTGGGGTTTTGGATTTTATTGCCCTAACAAAGATTTGAGAATCACATTCAATGATTAAATGATCAATGCCACAATTTAAAGCAAGTTGGATGCCACAAAGCAAAGTTGTGGCTTCGCTTCATTATTTGTTCCAATTGGTAGTTGGAAGGATGTGGCTCTAATAAAAGATCTCGAAGCGAGTCTCGAATGACACATCCTGCTCCAAAGTTGTCAAGGTTGCCTTGAGAAGCGTCATTCATATTTAGTTTGAACCACCGGGTTTGTGTATGATCGATGTAGAGTATGCTTTTCGTAAGTCCTTCCTTCCTAGAAGAGCTTGCTTTGCTTTGCTTGTCCAATTAACGAGGGAGAGAGAAGAGGCCAAGAGTTTGTGAGAAAAAATTCCCAAGCCAAGGATGGCCTTGAATGCCTCAATGCATTAGTCATAATTGTTTCCAATATGACCACCTCCGAGTCTCTTTTGAACAACGATCGAGGAAGTGACATCTATGAAAATTCACTTGTTTCTTTCCCACCATAGGTGCCAAATGAGCAAGGATGGACTACAAATCCAGGATGGAAGAGATGATCATTTGGATAGAGTTGTGGCTATGATTGAAGCAAATCAATGATGGTAGTTGGAGTAGCCCATGAGAGGCCAAGCTTGTTAGAGTCGGTCCCAACATTTATTTGAAAATGGGCACTTTGGAGGAGGTAATTAATGTCTTCTTCAATTTCTTGACATAAAAAACAAATTGTTGGACCACTGTAATCCCATTTGTTGTCAGCGATCTTGGGCAAGGATTTTCCTTTAGGATACAAGCCATGCGAATGCTCAAGTTTTCAAAAGACACTCCTTATTCCAACATCCACGCCAACATTTGTTGTCCTCAACTTCATTGTGCAAAATGACATCATATCCTATTTTGATAGAGTAAGAGCCTGATTTTGCTGAAATCTGGTAAAGTGTATCAGGTTTCGGGCTGAAAAAGGCTTTTCGGGAGCATAGAATTTCCTCAAGATAAGCAGCAGTTGCTTGTGGTAAAGCGATGTTTGCAAAGCTTTTCTAGACAATCTGCTTAAAGTCATCCTCATTTGTGATAGCAAAATAGTCAGCAACCTTGTTTCCCCAAAGAATAGTGCAAAAGACTTGTGCATCTCCAAGTCTCGAATCATTCGCTAGTGGAGGAAATCCATTCGAGAATCCTTCCAAAAGTCGACTAGTTGTCCATTCTTCACTTCCCACGAGATGAATCTAGAGATGACCAACCTGCATTCCATCACAAAGTTCCATAGATGGGAGCCCCAGGAGGATTTCGAACATCTATAATTGTTGACGGTTCTATGATTCCTAGGTATTTGGCCCTTAGGAGTTGGCTCCATTTAGCATTGGATGGTTGTACATTTGCTAGACAAGTTTGCTACCTAAAACACAATTTTGAATATCCAATTTTTTTAAACCAGCTCCCCATTTTCTTTATGGATGCAAACTTTTTCCATTTGATTAATGGACGTGATTCGTGGCTCGTATGGTAGCTCTTATGTAACTCATTTGGCATGAACGAGTGGGTTTCGTGGTCTTCCTTTGCCCTATGTCCGTATCTTTCTCGAGGGGATTTGTATCTGGTTTTTCGTGCCCTTCCTTTGCCCCACGACTGTGTTTCGTGCCCTCGTTTTTGGGTCTTCCATCTCAGATTCGTGGCTCGAGGCTCGTCCATCTGTATCGTGGCATGCATTGTCTGCTTCGTGGGTTAGTTCGACTGCTCAGGAGGGCACGAGAGTGTATTCCAAAATCGTGGCTCTGGTTCTGCCTGCGTCCACCATTGTTCTCCCTGCTTGCGTCCCTTTGTTGTGTTGCCCTTCACGTGTTTGCATTCATGTTTGCACTCACTCACGACTTCACCTCCTTCTGCACCCCCACCCACGACGACCAGCCAAAACTCCCCCCTGTCGCTTCATTTTTCCACTGTTTTTATGCACAGTTCCTCCTCCAGAAAAATAACATCTTGGGGGATCCCCTAGCTCACCTCTTGTCTTGACACCCCTACAAACAATACATCCCTCAACGATGTCTCCTTCCACCTCTGTGGCTCTAACCCCTTCTGCTGGAAATAATGAACAGAGGCAAAGATGGCAGCTTACCTAACATCATAGCAGAATTACTACACAAGCTGGAGAGTGTGGAATCATCCAACAAAACCCTACGAACAGAGGTATTTGAACTGACATCCCGGATGGAAAAAGATGAGGCAGACAATATCTTGCTACGGAGACAACTGGCAGAGATCACGGTCCAAGCCACCCCTACAAGTACTAATGATCAATTACATGTTGAAATCTCTGATTTGAAGCACAAACAGGAAGAGATCCAAACTCAACAGAAACAATCGGATTCATGGGCAAAAATAGTGAAAGGAAAGGACCATAACACATCTCCTATTACAGTAGTGGAGGAAGTTGTACAGAGAAAAACTTGTGGAAGAAAGAAACAGACAGGCAAGAGAGTTAAATCTCAAGGTGAGAGGGTTGCCCACACCTCCTCCCTCTTCTGATCCTTTAGCCATCGCAACAGATTTCATCACAGACAAGTTGGGGCTGCCGGAGGTGCAAATTGATAGAGCATGGCATGGTCTGGATTCAACCCTCTTCCTTCGCTTCAAATCAGCAGAAGACAAGCTCCGGGCCCTTAGGGCTAAACGGAAACTATTCTCACTCCCAAATAAGATCTTCCTTGATGAAGATCTCACTAGAGCTCAAGTGGCAAAACTCAAACAATCCCGTGAGATAGTCATGACAGCAAGGAAGGCAGGAAAATGGGCGGTGATTCGGAATCTCAGGCCAGTGGTTCGTGACACCTTCCCTCTCGGTTGGGTTCACGGGTCCAAATGACGGTCTCACTGGGAGAGGCAACATAACAGGGGTATTTCCATTTCTTGTTGGAATGGAAACGGTTCATACTTGGTCTTCACCTGGCCTTCTTCATGATGCACTGGGTCATTCGGACCTCCTATTTGTCACGAAACTCATGCGAGTCTTGTTCGTCCTCTCCCGGATATTAGAGGGTACTACTGGCTCTCGGTTTGCAGGCCGGATACTAGGAGCTCTAGTGGGGTTAGAGGCTCTGGCGGGGTCGCTTGCTTAGTCAGGGACACTCTTCAGAGAAGGACCTCTGTAGTTGTTTCCCGTTTCCTTTGGATCAAGGTCAAATGGACCCCACACCTCTTCGGGACATTTATATTGCAGTTTGTTACTTCCCTCTTGCTTCTTCTTCTTTTGCTATTGAGAATGGACCGGACGGGGACCCCTTTTCTGACCTTTCTACGGGCATCTCTCGGTTCTCTGCAGTTGGAGAGGTCATCCTGTTAGGTGACTTCAATGCACGAACCAAAACCTCCCAGGTTCCCTTGCATGTCAGGACAGACAAATGATGCTCTTTGTACCTCAGAGGTGGACCCGGGTTCAGTTGGTCTTCAGAGAGAATCAGACGATGTGACAGGGCCCTTGACGGCTTATGGACGACACCTTTTACAGATGGGGGAATCCCACGACTTGTTGATCCTTAATGGCATATCTTGCTTCTGGATTCCCAATTCTTTACATGCAGACCTCATGGTGGTGGCGCGAGTGTGGTTGATTACGTCATGACTACCCCCAACTTCCTTATGTTCACCACTTTTCCGTCTCCCCCATCCCCCTTGCTGACCATGCGGTCCTCTCCTTTTCCTTGGAAACTACCCCCTGCACCCCTAGCCTCCCCCATTGCCCTTCACGTACCACCCTGAGATTCGACGACGGTGATCCCATTGCCTTCTCCTTTCATCTCCATCAGCTTCTTCCCCCCTTGCCCCATTTTACCTGCTCCCTACTGACAGGATGTACGACCTTCTTGCCTCTGCCATACATGAGGCAACCTTGCTCTCATACCCCCACTCCACCTCCAGACCCCGTAGCACGAGGACCTGCCCCATGAACCAATGGTATGATGATGACTGCAAAAACCTTCACCGCCAGCTCCGCCTCGCCTTTTCCCAGGGCCTCCCATCTTTCCCTTCCCTCAAAAATGCCTATCATCATCTCCTTCGTCACAAAAAACGTACCTTCATTGCCCGAAGGAGGAGGGAGCTCCACACCTCACTTATGCACTCCCCCAAACGCTTTTGGCGTACCATCATTCCTCGGCGCTCCCCTCTACCTCTGGATCTTGATCCCCACACTATGTTTACCCATACTTCCATCCTCTATGATATCCCAGGTCAACCCCATATTCAGGTTGTGTCGCCACCCTCTACCTGCCACATCTTCACCTACACAAATGTCAAGAAGGCCATCTCAGTTCTGAATTGCAGCAAAGCGGCGGATGAGGAGGGCTTCCAGCAGAGTTTTTCAAGCATGGGATCAGCACTATCGTCAGCTATCTAGTAGAACTTCTCAATCAAGTGGTGTGTACTGGTTTTCTGCAGTCTTGGTCCCACCATATTATCCACCCTATTCATAAATTTGGTCCTACTTATCCAAATAACTACAGGACGATTATGGTGGGTCACACCTTCTCGAAGTTGTATGCCACAGTTCTCCACATGTAGCTTTCTGAGTTTCTAGAGCAGCACCAGTGTAGGGCCAGGGGACAGGCAGGGTTCTGACAACTCACCAGACTATTGATCACATTCTTACCCTTCATGCTATCATTGAGGAAGCACGTCATCATTCATCTAGAGTTTTATGTTGCTTTTTGGACTTTTGAAAATCCTTTGAGTTTGTTCGCGAGAAGCTCTTTTCCACAAACTTAGAGACATTGGCATTTACGAAACCCTTCTTGCCACCATCACTCGGTTATATGAGGAGGTCTTGGGCCGCCTGCGTACTATTGTTGGGCTTTCCGACTTCATCAGAGCACCATTGGGGTCAAGCAGGGCTTGCCCCCCTCTCTCTACTTTGTTCGGTATTTACATTGATGAGCTGGAGGAGTTTCTCAGGGACCATATTCAGGACGGGGACGATTGTCTTCTTCACCAGGTTTTGATCTACATCCTTCTATTCGCAGACGATGTGGTTCTTTTGGCTTCTTCTACGGAGGGGTTACAGAGACAACTGGATGCCTTAGCCCTCTTCTGTGATCATAGATAACTGACAGTTAACCTTGGTAAAACCAAAGTTATGATTTTCAATGGCCTAAAGACCTCGGACTTCCATTTCTTATACGGGGAGGAGCCGGAGATCACCACTCCAATACTTATCTAGGAGTTCTCTTCTCTGGACCTCATTTTAGTTTACGTTCGACTATTCAACCCCGCATCAACAAGGGGTGTGACTCCTAGCAAGATCCTTGAGAGACAAGTGCTTCCGCAATCACTTCCAGGAAACATTGTCCAAGATGTCCCTCTCTGATTCTCTTGTGAGGCCCACGGTTCTCTATGGTTCAGAGGTTTGGGGTCCCTCCCTTCTTGAGTTGGATTGGGTTGCTTTATTGAGCGAGTTCAAATCCTTATGCTCAGACGGATCATTAGGTGTAAGGAAACTATTCCCCACAATATCATCCTTGCTGAGTTTGGGGCTCACCCTTTCAGACTGGAGGTCATCTTTGGTCTCGTCTCACTCTTGCACCGCATTCAAAGACTGTCAGATTCTTCCACATGCAGAGACAGTACATCTATCTTGCCTACCGTTCTTCGGAGGCCATTGCTCTATCTGACCATAGCGGTCGTGCTCGGTCTTGGTATGTCGGGGTTTCCCGTCTCTTGGGATCCCTCGGGATCAACATGGACCGTCTCCCCCCATTTAGCTACTCCATGGATGCTCCCACACACCTTTTGCCGAGTAAGCAGGACTTGCACAGAATCATCAGGGATGACATCTACAGACAGTTTATCCAGATCACTTGGACCAACCCCGAGGTGAGCTACGTCCGAAAATGGCCTTCTACGCCAATCACTTCCTTGAGATCAACAATGGACTGATCACTCGTCCCACCTATATTTCCCGCCATTGGATGCATGCTCTTTGCATATCTCTGGGTCAGTTCAGAGTTGGCTCCCACAGGCTTCGAGTTGAGAGCGATCACCAGTTGGACCGGTCCGAAAGGATCTGCCAGCTTTGCTCCCTCCAGGAGATTGAGACAGAGGAACACTTCATTTTCAGGTGCCCCATCTACTATGAGATCAGAGGGAGGTTTCACTGTCTTTTCCGTGAACGCCCAACTTTCACGAGGTTCTTCAGATATTATGATCAGAGGTGTCTCGCCCTCTATTTACAGGAAGCTTTTAAGCTTCACGATAGGATCCTCCATCCCCCTTCCAGGGAGACTACTATTCGGCAGATCACCTCCTACTTTGTTGTGCTCCCCGGTGAGAGGGGCATCAAACGGGGTTCCCGGTGAGTGAACCTCGGACCAGATCTGTCGAGAGACCAGTGAGGGCTACTTCACAAACCAGAGGCATCCAAACTCAGACTCAGCCAAGAGCCCCCATAGGCAGCAATTTACCAAGCCCAATCAGAGAGCTAGACTTTTTGCAAGGCATATGTGTTCCAAGCTTCTTTCAACTTCTAACACCAGCCATCAAAGATATCACCAAATTTTTCCAAAGACTTCGGATGATAGTTGAGAGGGTTGGTGTTGAGGATCCTCCCTCCACCCCCTCTCCTTCTTTGTACACTCTCTTTTCTTCTGCATTCTCCCGTCCCTTCGGGCCCGAGCTTCTTCTCTTTTTTTCTTGTTGTTGTTTGGGACCTTTTCGGTTCCCTTGATGCTTCTTCGTTGCTTTGTATGGTGTAGTCCCATTGACCTACTTTGTGATCATTGTTGGACATTTAATATACTTATCTTATCTTATCTTATCTATCACCTCTTCAAGGTGCTTTGCCATAGAAAAGAACAGGCAATTCTAACGAGCTCTCTTCTAACTCTAACTAGAATTCCCATAACGTACATCATGTAGATGGGAAGAGGATCAAAAACAGGTTTGATAAGGGTGATTCTGCCTACAAACGATAATCACCTACCTTTCCAAGAGCTATGATGATTTTGAAAAGCTTGAATGCGGGGTAGTCATAAGGAAGCCCTACCATTTCCAGGGAAAAGGCGAATACCAAAGTATTTGTGAAGTAGTGATCCAATGTTGAAGTCGAGGATGGATTGAATTTGTGACGGGGAGGCATCTGGGTGTATTGAAGAAGAAAATATTGGATTTGGCATATTTGATTTCCTATCTCAAAGCAAGGGTATAAGCCATAGTTCACATACTCGTATTCGGAAAATATTCAGCAAACCCAAAAAAATTGACTCGGTAAAAACTTGGCAAGACTCGTCGGGAATATTCGGCAACTTAAAAATACGCTATTTTCTTTAAAAACATAAATTTTATGCAAAATATAGCTACAAAATATATCAAACGAGTCTATAAAATGTTGGGGAAGTGTTTTCTAGTAGATTTGAATACAAATACAACACAAAATTGCATCATCATGTGAATACAATAGCCAACTGATAAGTGTTATGAATTTATGATGATTGCCATTCAAAATTATCATCATAAATTGCATATCTATGCAAGTTACAATTTACAATAATTTATATTTCTTCTTCCTTGTTCTAAAGAAATATCGGCGTGACACCATTATAAGACAAAAATCAGTATTTTTTAGCGTTAAACCTGTACTTTTCCCGTTTTCCATGTTAAACATGCATATGTTAGAATTTTAGGGTCAAACTCGCCAAATATTCTCAACAAATACTCACGAATATTCTCCTATGACGTATGGCGAGTTTTATCGACAACTCCAACTTTTCACACCTATCTCTTCATCAGAACACTAAAACATACCCATGAAAGCACACCTCTATTGATAAAGCAAGAAATCAATACATAGTCTTAAGAAAATAAGACCTTATGCACTTCCTAAGCATGCAAACCTGAAGTGATGTTTACCATGTATCTTCTGACTTGCTTTTAAGAGTCTTTCAAGGATTTTTTGAGTTTCTTATCTTAGATTTCATTTGATTTAACATCCATCTTCCCTAAGACAACCTTCCCAAATTTTCAAGTGGGTCCCCAATTCGCTAGGCAAAGTAGGGGTGTGTCATAGTCATAACAATGACTCCACTATCTAGGATGCGCACGAGGCGCATGGTGAGATGGCTAAAAAAGCCAATCAAAGAAAGGCACTGGCTAAGAGGATCAGAAACGAGGTCAATCTAGCAAGGCATGTTCATTTTTCTCTTGCATCTGACCTTTTTATGAAGATTGTTAATCCAACAGAGCATACCATGCTCTCATATCTAACCTTTTATCATCCTTGAATTGCAGAAATATTCTGAAGTAGAAGGCATACCTGAATGGGAGAGTGCCATGTAAGTATAATATGATGCCTTTTGGACAACCATACATGAGAGTTGGTGTAACAATCCCTAGGTAAGTTGGCGGAATTACCCACTGGATAATGGATGGATATAGTAAAACACAAAGCCAATGGTGCTTTGAACCAGTACAAGGATTGTCTTGTTGTGAAAGACTTTTCACAACAGAAGGGAAAAGATTATGAGTTCTTTTCTCCTACTGCAAATACTGCAAAGATGGTCACATTTAAATTGCTTCTCTCTAGAGATTTGGACAAGGAGGTTTATTTGGTGTAGCGTGAAGGTTTTCAGGTGCCTGGTCATGATCATCTATTTTGCAAATTGATTAAGTCCCTATATAGACTCAAGCAGCCTCTGCAACATTGGTATTTTAACATTGATTAGCATCTTCAAAATTTAAATTCAGAAATATGGAGGTCAGGCTGAAGTTAGTCAAAAATGATAATTTATCACCAGTCGAAGAATCACCCTACAGAGAATTGGTGGGCAGCCTGATATATCTTATGCCTACACAATTGTATCTATATGTTGTTGTTAGCAATCTTTCCAAGCTTTTGTCTCAACCAAAGCTCATACATTGGGCAGCAACAAAACGTCAAAGAATTGCAGATTTCAAATTAATATCTAAGGAGTGACCTGTTGATTTAATGACTAAATTCTTTGGTCCCATTGTATTTGTAAAAAAATTGGACAAACTTGGAGCAGTTTCTAGATTAATCATTAAGGGATTGCAAGGTAAATTGATATTGCTATGAAATTATTTATTACTACATTACTGCATATCTTTCATTAGGTCACTTAGTCTATAGAAAGGAATTTATTGAAGCTTGTGAAACTGTGATTTGAACAAGTGCATATATGAGTTGGTCGACTAGCTGGTCGTAGGCTAGGTAGCCGGTACGTACCCTGCAGGTCATGGGTACGGGTACAGTATGTACCCGGTACGCAATACAGATACAGTAAGCCGGGGGTACACTCTGGGTATGTCCAGCAGTACCCGGGTACTGCTGGACATACCCTGGCCGTACCCACAGCGTACCCAGCCGTACCCACAATAAAAACAGCAATTTTTTTAATTTAAAAATTAAAAAATTGGGGATCAATAAAGGTCAATAGATGGGATTACGTAAATGATTCAACTGTGGTAAAACTTCACAGAAGTACCTAAAACAATGGCTGAAACTGCAACAGTTGAGATGAGTTTGGGTAATGTAGGATCAAAAAATGCAGTGGCAGCATCTCCACAAGCAAGTAAGACTAATGCAGGAATAATAAGAGAAACCCCAAAGGAATCTGAACTGCCAGATTTGAAGGGAGCTGGTAATAGCCGAAATTCCAGTCTAGTTATGTGATTTGTTATTATTTATGTTAATAATTGGACATTGTAACATTTGGAGTTTTAACAATGTACTTGTTCCAAGTTCGATCAATGAATACCACAACAAAATGCATTGAATTATTAATATGTTATTTGGCTATTTCACTTAATTAATAATTTGTTTACTCTAATCATGTATATTGTATAAGGCTGAATTTTTGCTCATTAGGCTATATTTTGAATATTTTATATATATTTATGCGGCCGTACCCAAGCCCCCAAAAATTGTTGTACCAGCGTACCAGATCCTCGTACCCGTACCCATACCCGTACCCGTACCGCACCCGTACCAGCTACCTAGGTCGTAGGCTTTCAAGTTGAAAAAGGTCATGGGTTCAAATCTAATCTATTAATTTTTGCATGCAGTGTAGCAATTCACAACAAGCATGCAAAGTTAGTCAAGTACTAAGTTTGAATCCTTTCTTTCAAGTGGCTATTTAGAGGAGTCTTTCTAAGACTTGAGCATACTAGAGGCCAAGTGGTCCATTCCCGCTAAGTACAAGGTTTTTGTTAATTTCCATCATTTTTAATGCATTTGATCTATGCCTATGCAATTTTTTGTTTTGTTGATGTTTTGCATAACCATAGGCATGTAAGCACACATTCCATAGGTTTTTGAATGTTTTGCATCCATTTGGGGTGTTAATTTGTTGTTTTGGAGTCTCTCCCCATATGAGTTTTAATGCGTTAAAAAGGAGGAGAAATAAGGCTTTTAATGTATAACGAGTGCATTTTTTGGTTGAAACCGACACCTTGCTTTTGTTTCAAGGTTGAAAATGAGAATTTTTCACTTAAAAAACATAAATGTAACATTGTTTTCCACCGCCGATGCTAGCAAAGACACACATGTTGCATTTCGAGGTTTATAAGTCCCTCGAGATCGAACAGGTTGATAGAACCAAAGACCAACCCATCTTGAGTGAACTCATAACTCTGAGATCAGGTTTTTCTATATAGACATTTTTGAATAGCTGATAGGAGTTTGAGTGTTATCTATCCAATTTTGATTGTTTAGTTCTTTGATATCATTGAGGAGGAGCTATTTGGTTATTTTTTTCACTACATGGACTTCTCACCTCTCGCCAAATGACGAGGTAGATATTGTGTTAATATTTGATCAGTCGCTGGTGATTGTACACTTGATAGGGGTTGCTAGCACCAGTAGTGCTGAGCAAAGCAAGATCGACATTGCTGGGTATCAAGGTAGATGTGTCATACAGAAGTACTGAATAATCATCGTGCCAAGGAGTTGATATAATTGAGCATTCACTTGATGGAACTTATATTGCAGTACAGGTACAAACCAGTAGAATGTTCATCATTAGTGTCACGATCCGAGGATCATGAGCTCTGCAAGGTGACACCGATTGATCAGTATTTGGATGTACAGTGTGCCAATTTGCAGGTTGCAGCAACGATTGTTGGATGGCTTCACAGTCATTTGCTTCGGATCATCTTTTGGTCCCCTTTGGATCAAGAGGGGTTTGTTGGGTCTTGTTATCCAAAGTTTATATTATTTGTTTACTAGTAGGCATTGTACGGGATATGCATCTCATGTATGAGACACCCCTTAGTATTAGTAGTTGGATCATAGTTATCAAGTAATTAATATTGTATTAGTGACTCATGGGCGGTTGGCTAATTAGTTGTTGGTTGGACATTTGGATTCCATATGTAAACCACTCACCTCTAAAGCATTTTTAAGTTTGTGGGTGAAAAAGAAGATTAAGTGTGTGTGAGTATTTACTTTATTGTACAAGCTTGCTATTGAATTAATAAATGATGTAGTTCTCTTCCGATTTACCTGTGTTAAAATTCTATCATTATCAATTCTCTTTGTTAGATGAGATTCTTATAGTAAGAAAGAATGTATCATCAGAATTGCTAATGAGAAAAAATGCTGAAACAAGAAGACAATTTGCTGCATTTATTTATTACAAAATCTTACTTTCGCCATTGAATGATAACTGCGGTAGTTCTTTTCCTCATTACATCCAGAAACTAGATAGTGTATATTCAATCATTTATCACACCAACGCTGAAAAACAGCCACAAACTGACCTTGCAGTGCAGACAATTTTGGGCATTGATATGGAATTTCACACAGCCATTCTCATCTGGTACATATCTGAATATGGAAACAATCAGGAAAAATGTTGGAGAGAGCAATTACAAAATAATCACACTAGGCAACAGATCTAGTTTTCCCAAGAAAAAGCATGGCATTGCCAAGACAAAGGTTGAAATATTCTATCAATTTGACTTCAGCATTTGGTAATGAGTTCAAACTAACTTACTCATAAACACGCGCTGGGCAGTATCGAGACTCTGGCCCTGCATATTTGGGTAAGTTCACATCCAGTGGCATTCTAGGATCACGCAATCGTAGATGAGCCGGTTGATCGTGATCATGATTTGTGTTACTCCTACAATCATCACCAAGAAGAGAAGTAAGAATAAAAAGATTAAAACAATTCATCAAAAAGCACAATAAGTCACAATCTAAAAAATATTTTATTTACTTCAGCATATACATTGAGATCTAGCAATCTCTTCCAGAGTGTACATTAGACAATTTGCAATATACATGTTTGTCTGTTTTTCATCCCCCTTAAATAAAGTGAGTCACAGAATCAAATGGCAAATTACCCCACAAATAATAAAAAGATTACCAGAAAATAAAATATCGGAACCACATTTTTCCTTTGCAGTATAAAGAGCAAGAAACAATGACAGGAGCTGTGATTTTCAAGCAAGTTTGAACTATCAATGGCATTTTGTGATTGCAGCTTTGAGAACAGTGATATGAGGATCTATCAAAAGACATATCAACTACAGCTCACACAATTACTTAGACCACATGCCCAGAAGAAAGTTCAATTGAGTGCATGACATTGTAACTTCCTTTCAGCATTGGCATATACAGATACATTTTCTAAAACTACAAATAGATGACTAATGTGATACATTCTTGATAATGTAATTCACTGTACATGTCAAAGGATGGTAGTTGAGAAAATGAAATCATAGCTACAAAACAATTTTTTTAATATTGATGGAGTGTAAACAAAAACAAAATGAAGTGGCTGAATTTTGCCCTAATCCCCTTGTGGGATGGAGACGCAGCTACTCTTGCAGCCCAAATTTTCATAAATGCAACATAGATTTCAGCACCTTGTTACTTTTTCAGTAATTCCCAATAGATGTATTTTTCCCTGTTGCCCACTTATATTCATCATCTGTTCTACATTTCCCGAACTAAACACTGAAAAGACGTACCCCACCCCCCACACACGTACTCACACACAAATGAAAGGACATATACATATGAATGATGAAGGAAGATGAAATACTAATGGATTATAAATATACTACAGAAGGCATGTGGGATAGGGTTTTGATCCTAGAAGATGGCGGTAAATAACTAACTGGCACTAGTTAGGTGCGTAATAAGTTCTTTGGAAAAAGCTTTGTTCCGAAATCATACGAAGAAATGGATGAGAATCTACAAAATACTGATTCTTCCTTGAAGCACATAAAACGGCATGATGATATGAATGTCAATGTTCATAGGCTTATACTATGTCATGGCATTCACCAGTTTTAACACTATAGGTTTGAATTCTGACAATTTTCAAACCTACAAAAAAGTACCTTTAAATTCATCGATTGATTACACCATCCCAGTTTACAAATTCAACATGTCAAGTTCTTTCTTTTCAATGGGAGGAGTGGGGGAGGCCGTTGGTAGATATCAGCTAGTGTTTTTCGGCAGGTAGAATCCATCTCATTGGTCATTTTCCCTAGTGAGTAGGTGTATTTCAGGCAACTGTCACATCAATCTCATGTAAACTTATGATTTATTTTCTATTTAAACTTAAATTATAGCTAAGTTATATTAAGTTTAATTGTGTGGTGTGAGCTCTTATAAGATTCAAGTTTAATGAGTTATATTTTAGATTTTTAAAAAGAGTATGGAGTTTTAAATGTGGGTCAGGCATAAGTTCTTTATATTTATTTTTAAACTCTCCATGATAGGTTTATCCTTTTAAATATCATGTAGGGATTTTTCAGCAAGAAGAATCCATCTAGTTGGCAATTCAAATTTTCCTCGAGGCAACATAGATTTCAGCACCTCACCAAAGTTTGAAGGTGGTGCTACTTACTTAATAATTCCCAGGATGAATTGCTTCCTCTGTTGAGAACCTACTTGCAAAATATTAAATGAAAAATGAAAAGAATAGAATACCAAGAACTTGAATGCTTAATGAATTCCAAAAATAGCTTCAAACTTGCCTGTATTCAGATATTGCAGGCCTCTTTCGGGGGGGCAACCTGTTTTTGAGCAAAGCCCATTCACAAAAAATAATCTCCCTTATCTCTTCCTTACAACATCAATATATAAGCATAACAACATAATCCTAAAGATCAAGGGTCAGCCTTGCAATACATAGGTGCTTGAACTTCATTACAAACCCTAGCCCTAATGCTTAAAGGGTAAGCCCCCGCACACACAAATAGGAGCTCAAGCTAAATGACAACTAAGACTAGTACAATGCAAAAACTAATAATAGATGGTTAGGGCATTGGCGTCCTAACATGCCTTCCCCCTTTGCAAAGTTTTTTGCTGCAGTTGTTGGAGAAGTTACCAAGTTGCATCTTTTGGTTCCATGCCCTGCCATTGAACCAAGGGGTCAATGATGGTGCTTGCAGTGTGTGTGCATGCATTTGGCCAAGATAGCCTCAGCTTCGAGGATGGCAGAGCTCTCTTCATCCAACTCTAAGAGAGTCCATTGCACCTGAATTTGTTGTTAAGGACCTTCTTCAAACAAGATACATGAAAAACAAGATGAATCCTAGAAGATGGGAATTAGGTCCAATTTATACGCATCGCTGACACTTTGTTACAGGAATCAGTATAGTCCATAAACTGTTGGTGCCAACTTCTTACTTCCTTTGAGCTTCAAGGAAGTTTGTTTGTATGGTTGTAGGCATAGAAAAACTATATCCCTGACGACAAAGGTGCATTCAAAATGGTGTTGACCTACCTATTGCTTCATATGGTTCTGGGCCTATGCTAAGTTATCCTTTAGAGCCCGAAATAGAGTTTCTCTATGGCATAGAGTTGAATCAACGGCTTGCACCTTGAAGCCACTTGGAAGGTGAGATATGAGGATGGTGGCAGTTGTCCATATACAATTTCATAAGGCACCATCTTGGTTGAAGTTTGGTAAGAAGAGTTGTACCACCATTTAGCAAGAAGTAGCCACTTAGCCCAGGGAGTTTGATGTTCCAAGCCAAAACATTGTAAGTAGGTCTCTAAGCATTAATTGATTATCTTTGTTTGACCATCATTCGGAGGGTGGCATGCTGAACTCATTTTGAGTTGCATCCCCTATGACACTATGTAAGCATTAAAAAGTTGGGCCAAAGAGCAAAAATGGGCATATTTGGAGAGGCAGTCAACCACCACAAACATCACAGATTCCCCACCAGACTTGGGCAATCTCTCAATCGGGTCTATGTAGACATCTGTCCATACTGTAATGGGGATTGAGAGCGGTTGTAGAGTGCTAGGAGTCTGGACAATCTCTCCTTTTTGACATTGGCATGTATCACATTCTGCCACAAATTGTTTGATATCTTGTTTCACATCATCCCATAAGAAGTTTATTTTGACTTGCACATGTCTTTAAGAACCTAGAATGCCCTGCAGAAGGTAATGCATGTACTTCACACAATAGTTATTTCCGAAGAGTTGATTTTGCAGAAAGCATTAGCAGTCCCTGCTAGTCCAAGCAACCGCCATCCAAAGAGTATCCCTTCTTAGTTGTAGGATCGTTCATGAGCTCTTAAATGGGTTGTTGAGCTAGTGCATTATGTTGCCACTCTTGTTGGGCGTCTTGTAACCAATCGTGTATTGATAAGGATAAGGCAAACAAGGTTCCATGTTCTTCAAATTTGCATGATAAAGCATCTACCACCACATTTTCTTTGCCCTTCTTCTATAGAATTTCAGTCATATCCCAAGAGTTTATCCACCCACTTATGTTCTAGAACGTCGTTGTTCCAAGAAATACTTAGGATATGATGATTTGTTCTTATGCAAAAACATCAACCTAACAGATATGGTTGCAGGTAAGTTACTACATGGAGAAGGGCTAGCATTTCCTTTTCATAAGTGAATTCGGACAGATTCTTATTTGTCAAGGCCTTGCTAGTAAATTCCAAAGGTCTTCCTTCTTGCATCAATATAACCCCAATTTCTATCCCGGAAGCATCACTTTCAATGATGAGAGTTTTTAAAAAAACCTGGCATCACAAGGACAGGGGTGACACACATGGCTTGTTTCGGCAAATCAAAGGCATGCAAGCCAAGCAAGAGCATTTTTGTGTAGCATGGTATTCAAGGGAGCCACAATCTTACCACATTCCTTGACAAATTTCTGGTGATAACCAGTAACACCTAAAAATACTTGAAGACTTTTGCAGGTTTTAGGTTTGGGCCAATTTTGCATATCTTCAATTTACTTGCGATCCACATTAGCACCTTTGAGTGAGACGATGTGTCCAAGATATTCACCCTTGGTGCCAAAAAAACAATTGAAGCGCTTGACAAACAATTGATTGTCAGCAAGGAGCTACAAGGTGTGGTTTAGGTGAGCTAGGTGTTCTTCCCATGTCTTGCTATAGATAAGGATTTCTTCAAAGAAAACTAGGATGAACTTACGAACAAAAGGCCGAAAATCTGGTTCATAGGCTTTGGAATGTTGACAACGCATTTGTGAGGCCAAATGGCATCACCAAAACTCGTAGCGGTGGTCATGAGTTTGAAAAGTTATATTAAGGATATCCTCTTTTCGTAAAAAGAATTTGATGGTAGTTGGACCCTAGATCTAACTTAGAGAAGAAGCGGACCCCAACAATCCATTCAATAATTCATCAATCATAGAAATGGGGAACTTTTCCTTGATATCGACTTGTTTAGTACCCAAAAATCCACACATACCCGCCATGAACCATCTATCTTGTGAACAAGGAGCATTGTAGAGGAATATGAACTCAAACTTGGCCAAATAACCCTACATCTAGCAATTCCTTAACGATTTTTCAATTTTTGTTTTCTCCATGCAATGATGATGGTATAGCTTAATGTTGTTGGTTGACTCAGGAAACTAGTTGTATGGCATGGTTATAGAAGTGTTATGGTGGTAATCCCTAAAATTCTTCGAACACTGTGATGCTTATGGAGAATTTATTGCAATTTTCAAATGTTGCAAATGTCCTTGTTTTTGTCATGTTAACTCGCACATGGTTGAACCACCATGACTAGGAAACACTTTTTAACCAACCATGCGGCAAGAACTAATAACATGAGTAGGTTTCGTTGCCATTCCTATTACTGAGTAAAGTGTTATCTTACAACCATGAATTACATCTATAATTTGAAAAAATCTCATAGGATAGGCCCTACGGATCGAAGCGACTAAGCACCAAGACAATGTCGCAACCACTCAATGAAAGTGCGAACATGTCTGATTTCAGCTTGTAATAACCCATTGAATCCTGGACATTCAGAATTTTTCTACATTAGCTACCATCACCTCAACGTTGTTGCATGGATACACATAACAAGCTGCATGTTTGGCCACCTACAGGTCAATGAAGATATGAGTACTTCCAAAGTCTATGAGGAAGGTTAGGCGGTGCTTTTTGGCATATCCCAATTCTTTCATAGTTTGGGGGGTTGTGATCCTAGCTAGGGCATGTACCACAATTTTGGGGGAAATTCCTCACTCACACCACTCTAATCGGGTTGTTTATCTTTGGGTTGTCATCTGAGTCAATCAATATGTCGATGTGCAAGGTGTCGCAACATCTAAGAAATATGTTTTTATTCATTACATTTATGGCTTGAACCATATTTTTAAACACAATTATAGCACAACCCTTTGGCTCTATGAGCCGCCATTTCCTCATGAGTCGGGCCCTTAATTATTGGTCATCTAATGCCTTGATTTGATTTCGGACAAGATGGCCAAGGATTCTTGACTTGTGATAGTTTATATGGATGGTAGTGGGTTGTTTTTTGTTTCCACCTAATTTAGCCAACCCAATCTCTTCCATCAAAGTGGTGGGTCTCAACCTATTTACTTCACCTATGACATCTTTTAATCATTGATGAAGCAACTTTGAAAAGATGCCTCACCCAACCCTATTGTTCGCTTGGCCAATTTTTCAAATTATGTTTGCCTTCATTTAGTCAATGCACTGTAAAATCCTCATCACAAGATCTCTGTTTGGAGAGTACTTGCCAAAACCCGCTCAAGTGAATAATCGCACAGAAACTCGCCACTCGGTTGCGTCGAATATCGGTGATTACTCACCAAAATAGCCTATAAAACTTGCCACTCGGTTGTGCCGAATATTGGCAAATAGTCGCCAAAATATTCGGAGAATAGTCGCGATATTCAGCAAGTCCGAACCTAAAACTCGCTTTGTCTGATGGTTTGACACGAAATACGTGAAAAACATGGGTTAGGCGGTGAATTTTGTGTTTTAAAAGTAATACACTCCCTCACTTGTAATCACACAACCATTGACATCTTTTTGCATGAGTTGAAGAGATTTTATAGCAAATTCGAAGAGCAAATTTGAAGAATTTCATTTGGAGGTAAGTTTTATTTTTCCCTTTTTTTCAAGAATGTAAATTCGTTCTATATTATTTATATATTGTATCCAAATATGATTTGCAATTTTGAATGCATTCCATTCAATTCCGAATGATTTTAATTGTTATTAACTTATTTATGTTTGTTTATCATCGTTAATGAATAAAATTGCGAATGTATTGTTTTAAATGTTTTTTTAATTTTTTGGGAATTTATTCTTGTTTGTAGGGTTTACAATTACAAATTTGCAATTGCAATTACAAATACATCGGGTTATAAAACCAATTTTTTATTTTTAAATGGTTTTATAATGTTGTTTTTTATTAAAATTTACAATTTTTAATTTTTTAAACAATTTTATAAAGCTATTTTTAAATTAAATTTATAGTTTTTAAAATGTATATTGTGTTGCAGATTAGAACTTAGCAATGGCATCTAGGTCAGCATCAGGTTCGGCATCAGGCTCAAAATCACTAGCAGCGGAACAATTCCCATAACGCCCATACCATTGCTTTGAAGTATGTTGTACATGGAGTAGTTCAAGGATTGTGGTTTGCAATTTATGAGGGAGAACATTTTTGAAGGCATCAATCACCTAAAGTATCATCTTGCATGTATTGTTTTCCACGACGCTATAGTATGTCCCAATGTTACAAAAGAGGAAAATGAGAGATGAAGGTAGAGTTGGCAGAGTGGAGAAGAAGAAACTAGAGAGGGCAAGGGTGCAAGCAGCCATAACAACCATTAGACCTAGAATGGCAGAGGAATCAAGCGATGACATGGCAATGATTGTGGGCTCTACTCGTGGTCCACGCATACATAATGGAAGAGGCACATCTGCTTCATCAAGTTCAAGCAAAGAGATACATTGTTTTTATGTACCAAGAAACATACCTAGGGCACACCTTCGTTGCAAGGTACAAGCTAGAACAAGGATACGCATAAGCGGATATGGCATGTGCGAATTTCTAGTATTATAACTTTCCCTTCAATGTGGCGATGATCCGTCTTGGAGTACTTGGTGACAACATTGACAATTGCAAAGAAAGGGTACAAGCCACCCTTTCCAAAAGACTCGAATGGAAAATTGTTGAAGGGTGCGATCACGATGCAACGACAATCCTAGAAAATCAAAAGAAGCAATGGAAGAAATGTGGATGCATCATTCTTTCAGATGGGTGGACAAATGGAAGGAACCGCACCCTCATCAATTTTTAGTGGCTTCAAATGGTAAAAAGAATGCAAAAATTTGAGCCTTATGTTAAAGGAGGTTGTCTTAGAGGTGGACATCCAGAATGTTGTGCAAGTTGTCACAGACAATGTAGTAGCATATGTGGCGGCTAGTTGACTACTAGAGGAGAGGCATCCATCACTCTTTGGACCCCTACATTTGCCTATTGCCTTGACCTTCTTTTGGAGGACACATGCAAATTGATTGGGTAAGGCCGAGTTATAGAAGATGCGAAATGTAACCAAGTACATATATAATCACCCTTGGGTTCTCAGCTTGATGGGATAACACACCGAGGGGAAAGAGCTTGTGCGAGATGGTGTCACAAGGTTTGCAACTAACGTCTTGATGTTGCAAAGTATTTCTAGTTTGTTGTCATCATTGAAGCAAATGGTTATGAGTCAAGCATGGCTAGACTCACAATATTCAAACAACGCTGATGACAGAGAGGACTGCAAAAATAATTTTTGATGATGTCTTTGCAAAAACAAAACTTTGGAGATCATCAAGATAACTTCAAACATCAATTTAAATTTTAAGTTGATTCATTTATTTTAATTTGTGAAATGTATTGTTATTTATTTTATTTGTAATTTTGTATCTTTAAAGTTTAATTTGTGTGTAGGTATCGGATCCGTTGATGAGGGCTTTGCATTTGGTTGATGGGGAACAAAACCCAATGGGATACATTTATGAGGCCATGGATACGGCCAAAGAGGCCATCCAAAATTGTTATAGGGAGGATATCACCAAATTTGGTCCCTTTTGGGAGATAATTGATCGGAAGTGGAACAATCAACTCCACCAACTTATTCATACAACGAAGGTACTACCTCAACCCCAAGTTTTTCTTCTTTGATGGCTTCACAGATGTTAACGGGAGGTTATGGAGGGCCTCTCAACATGCATTAAGAGAATGATACCAAAGGTTGTAATGAAGGACCTCATTATTTTAGAGCTGCGAATACAAAACATGCTTAGGAGAGACTCTTTTCTTCGACATTAGCTATCCGAGGAGAACCATCCACCACCAGGTAACAAAAAGTAAAATGTTTACTTATGTTACAAGTTACAAATTTAGTTTTATTAATTACTTATAGGAATTTGTTTATCTTATTTGTAGGTTCTTGGCGGGGGGATTGGGGAGGAATACCCCACATCTTCAAATACTAGCCCTCATAATTATATCTCAACCTTATAGCGCTTTTGGATGTGAGCACAACTAGAGTTTGTTTGAGGCCATTCACACAAAAAAGTGCAACAAATTGATCAAAATGCCCCAATGACTTGGTTTTGTGCAATACAATCTTCGGCTTCACACAAGAAAGGTGGAGGCCACATCGCAAGAGCTTATTGATTTGGATGAGATCAATCCATACAATGACTAGACTGGGCAAGAAGAGGAAATCTTTGTGTTCATGGAGGACGTGATTGTTGCTTTCTAGAGGGAAGCTATCGGGGGAGAAGCACAAGCAAGAGACATTAGATTGGATGACATCTTTGGAGGTGATGTCATAGATGCAAAGAAAGGAGCCACCACCGTCTACTACCAAGATGGAGCTGCGGTTAGAGTCTTCTAGGAGGAGCGAGCACTCTCGAACCAAGTGTGGGACTAGTAGAGAACAAACCCTCTCCTCCATATTTCTCTAGAATGGGGAAGAGGAAAATGTAAATTATTGTAATTTGTAACTTGCATAGATATGCAATTTATGATGATAATTTTCAATGACAATCATCACAAATTCATTACACTTATCAATTGGTTGTATCCGCATGATGATGTGATTTTTTATTGTATTTGTATTCAAATCTAATAGAAAACATTTTACAAAATCATTTGTAACACTTTGTGGCTATATTTTGCATAAAATTTATGTTTTTAAAAGAAAATTGCATATTTTGTAAGTTGTTGAATATTCCTAGATATTTGCCAAGTCTTGTCAAGTCAATTTTTTTTGGGTCTGCCGAATAATTGCTGAATACAAGTATTCGAACTATGGTCCTCGTAGTCACTAAGGACAAATTGGGTGAGTAGGTGGGTATTAAACACATCCCATGTGAGCATAGTATATGTCTTTGCCAACCACTAGTACCATTGAATGACTTCATGTTCTAAGTTGAATGAATATTGGAAGTTTCTAATCTATGGGAGTTTGATAGAAAGAAAAAAACTGTTTTGGTTTATATAGCCAGCTTGCTCGGTCATCACCGAAATTTTTCAAGAAATCGAGTGGGAATTTGGGGCTGTCCCCCAATTGGTTGGTGGTGGTTGTGATAATGGGGCCCTCTGCTAGAGCTATGTCCATTTTTATAGAATTGTATTTGGCATTCAGAACTGTCAAACGGTTGTCCAAGTCATCTATTAGATCCAATTTGTCCAATTTAGATGATTTCTCCATCATCATAGAGTGGTTTGACTAGATTTTTCTTATATCATATAGAATTTGGTCCATTTCTTAGGCACTACCATCATATGAGGACCAGATTTTCTTATTCACACCAAATAGATCAAGATGAAGAGAAAATCAGTTTGGGATAGGTGGCAAATAAGTGGAAAAAAATCCAAATTTTTTTTTGAACTCGACTGAGTACCCCATGGGCTTAACTATTGATGAAACTTTTTGACCTTTTTGTGCTCTGTAACTGCCTCGAATCTATCTTTTGTAACAGTCACTTATAAAATTTTGCTACTAGAAGATTTATCACGATCACATTTAGAACAAGGAGGGTTTGCTATAGGGGCATGTCTAGTTTATGGGCTCGTAGATACATTGCTCTCGTTTGTAAATAGTGTCAGCTCAAAGTTTTAGAGCACTAACTATGGAGGATTCCATAAATACCATAGCCCACTATCTCACCTCCAAGGTATGATGCGGGTATGATGTAACTTCTCGGGGCTAGCTATTTAACGTTGCATCACAAATGACAAACTAAAGCCTTCTTATAGCTAGGTTTCAAAAAAAGTTATTGGGTCTTCCTATATACCCAAGAGTACATGAAAGCTCAAATCTGCATGAAGTGTTTTCTACGAGCCTATGATGATGGGTCAAATCCCACCACACTTCTCGCACATATCTCATGAACTTAGCCAAAAATGACAACTTTTGTGGATATTTTAAAACCCCAACGTAGGATTTCTAACCTAAAAATAAAATAAACTTTTGTAGGGGGAAAGGGTGGTAGATTTGAGGCAAAAGAACTTAGTGGCACCCTTTTGCCGCCACTTTCTGATCACCAAGATCCGCAATGGGCAATGTGAGAGTATACATTGGATAGACGAAATACCACCAAAACCCCAATGTTGTTGTAGAGCATAGCCTTGGAAAGTGCTCTAGTACCACTTGTTATGAACTTGCTTGTAAAATATTAAAGGAAAACAGAAATAACAGTAAGCACTGAGATTGAATGCTTAATGAACTCAGAAAATAGCTTCGAGCTTGCTTGTATTCAGATATAGCAGTACTTTTTGAAAGGGCAACTTTTTTAGCAAAGCTAGTTAAATAAAAAAATCTCCCCCATCTCTTCCTTACAATATTGATATATAGGCATTACAACCTTGATCTTAATGCTCAAGGGTCAGCCTTACAACACATAGGCACCCGAACTTCATTACAAACCCTAATCATAATGCCCAAGGGTCGGCCCCACACAAACAAATAGGCATCCGAGCTAAATGACAGCTAAGACTATTACGGTGCAAAAATGGTTATAGATGGTTAGGGACGTTGGGGTCCTAATCTAAGTCACAAAATTCGCCGCATTTGAACCAAAAAATTCGAAATTTGGCGCATTAAGATAAAACAGCCAAAAATCGTTAAAATTCGATAGGAAATTCGCTTATTCAAATTATTCTGCAGTTTTATTGAAAACCCTATTGAAAATTCCATCATTCACGATTTTGAACCCTTTGACTAGAATACAACGGTTGAATCTTTCACCAAGAATTTCAAATTAAAGAATGCAGCTGCGGTGGTTTGATTTGGTTGTGGAAGCGTGCAATATCAATCGACAAGAGCTATGCATTGAGTATTCAAACACCCGTTCATCTGCCATGCATTGTGTATTCCACGTTCCAAACTTACCAAATCCTCCACTTTCCAACATTTCATTCCCCCTTTCCAACCCTCGACTATCCTTGCCATTCTAAAAATATTATTCGTAAAGGCTTAATATATTAAGAAATTAGGTTACAAACTTTACAGTTACATTTTAATATATGAAGTTTAGTGTTTACTATTTAGTAGTTAATAAATTAATTGTTTAGGATTTTAATTTGTTAGGTTACAAACTTGCATTATAATTTATAGAAAATAGTTTGGCTATTATGTGGTGCTAGTATTTTAATATATTTGTTTTAGATTTTGCGTGATAAACTTGTATTATTATTTATTATTAATAATTTGGTTATTATATAGTTTTAGTTTTTTAATGTATATTTTTATTATTTATTAATAATTAAAAATTAATTTATAAATTTATAATTACATGGTATTTAGACTTTAGAAAATTAGAAGTATAATTTAATATTTTGACATTATCATATATTTATTAAATATCATAATAATAAAATAGTAAAAAATAATTGGAACTAATTGACAAATTTTTTCTCTGAATTTTGTTGGCTGACAAGCTTGTTTCAAATTTTATCCTCATCGAACAAGAACACGAACCTAGTAACTTAGGTCCTAACAACCTCTTGCCCACTTCTATTCATCTCTTGTTCTACATTTATTAAAATAACATTTTTTAAACACTGAAAAGAATGTGCATATATATACATATATGGACATATATACATATGTATGTACATAGCATGCAAATGAAAGAACATATATTGGTGAAAGAATAATGGATTATAAAAAGATTATAAAGGCATGTAGAATAGGGTTGTGATCCTAGAAGGTGGTGGTAGCTAACTAATTGGCACTAGTTAGCTGTGTAACAAGTCCTTTAGAAAACACATTGTTCCCAAAACATAGGAAGAAAGGGATGAGAATCCACAAAAATTTGGTTCTTCCTTAAAGCACATGAAGATGAATGATGATATGAACGTCAACGTTCATAGGTTTATTTTGTCATAGCATTCACCTCTTTCAGCACTATAGGTTGGAATTTTGACAATGTTCATAGGCTTATTTTGTCATAGCATTTGCCTCTTTCAACACTATAGGTTCAAATTTTGACAATTCTCAAAGCTCCAATAAATGTACATTTAAATTCACCAATTAATTTAACACGTCAAGTTCTTTATTTTTTGTGGAGGAAGCTTTTGTTAGATATCTGCTAGGGTTTTTCAACAAGTAGAATCTATCTCATTAGTCATTTTCCTCGTGAGTAGATGTGTTTCAAGCAGCGATCGAATCAATCTTACGTAAACTTATTATTTACTTTCTATTTAAACTTAAATTATGACTTAAGTTATATTAAAACTTAGGTTAAGTAAAATTTGTGGTGTAAGTTTTAATAAGATTTACGTTTTTGAGTTATATTTTACATTTTTAAAAATAGTACGTGTTTTTAAATATAGTTTAGGCATAATTATTTTATAACTATTTTTAGTATAAACTCTTCATAATAGGTTTAGCCTTTTTAAATATCGTCTAGGGTTTTCCAGCCGCTACAATCCAACTCATTGGCAATATTCTCTTTTGATGTGGTGTGCTTCAAAGAAACAATTACCTCAATCTTATGTAAGCTTATAATTACTTTCAATATAAACTTAAATTATGACTTAAAATATATTTAAACTTTAAGTTTAGTTTAATTTATAGTATAAGGTTTTTAAGGATTTAAGTATAATCTCTTCATAATAGGTTTAACCTTTAAATTTAAATATGAATTAATATATAGGTTCTGAAATTGAATCATACACTTAATATTTAAAGTTTATATGTATTAATAAATGTATAAGCTATGTTTTCTTTTAATAAATATTTAAATTAATAAGTGTTAATTTTATATTATAAACTTATTGTTTAGGTCTTTTTCAAATATTTTGCTTGTTAATTTAAACTTTTGGTGTAATCTCCGTCATAAATGTAGTTTTTTATATATTTTTGCTTTTATATATTTTTTAATTGGTACTATAAAGTTAAAATAATATTTATTTATTTATGTTCACACGATTTTGTATTTATTTTTATTTAATTTTTTTAAACCCAAATCCACAAAAGCTTATAGTGAAAAAAGTCATTTGTCGATAGTGTAATCTTATCATGCACATAAATGATAGGAGCATGATCAACTAACCACACAACATGGCAACATAAAGCATCCATTTACTTGCAATGAGGTGTTTTCCACTCCTTGGAATACTGAAAATCACTGTTAATTCATCCTCAATACACCCTGATTATCACAAATGCAGATTATACTCGCTTCACATCTTGATGTAATGTTCCTTCATGAAGTAAACCGAATGGAGAACTTCACCAATTCTTTTCTTTTCTCCTCACTTTATCTCTTAATTATACCCTCTTTTTCCAAGCTCGCCCATTTCACAAGCAAAAGCATACGAGGATGCAAAATAGCATAGCTCAGCTTCAATTGGTTGATCTGGTCACAAGCCTAAGGAATGTGTTATAGGCCAAACATAAAATTGGTCACAATTCATGATTACAACTAGGTAGCCGTGCGTGGAGTGCACGGTTCGAGTGCGAATGCGGGGATCCGGTATGTCGGTACGGCAATTTTTTTGGAGGCCCGTGCGGCACTTGGGTACGGCGGTACAAAAACTATATAAAAATTAAAAATATATAAATCTCAACCTTCTAAATAGGAATTTAATTATAAACCACATATTATGTATATGAAAAACAAGATAAAAGACAAGTTATACTATTAACTATAAATTTATAATAATGTACAATATATACAAAACAAATAAAATTAAATTGAAGATTCTTTCGAAGATTGCAAGAAGTTGCTTGGTCCAAAAGGTGCAAAAATGGATTTTATGAAAATAATGCGTAGAGCTCGAGAAAATATACACTTTTAGAGAAAACAACACACAAACGAGCCACAGAATGAAAGTTATGGCTCATCCAAGTTTTCTTTGCTACATCTTCCCGGACCCTTTCAAAATGGCAAATTTTTTTCCATTCTTGCGTTTTTCACCGAAAATCCAAAAGCGGAAAAAATTGCCAAAAAAAGGAAAAAAACTAAATCACGAACTGCGGGAGAACATTGCCGTACCCGCACTCGAACCGGACCAACCTTCGAATTTAAAAAGCGCGTTTGACCTTTGTTTGACCAAAAACAAAAAAAAATTAAAAAAGCGCGTCAAAAAATGGTCGGTTCGGCGCGGGTTCGGCGAGGTTCTCCTGCGGGCCGGGCCGACGGCCGGCGTGCGCTGGGCGTGCCGGCCGCATGCCGGCCTCGCAGGAGAACCTGGCAACCCATGCCGAACCGGACCGGACCCGCCGCGCCCGAACCGGACCCGAACCTGCGCCCTTAGGGGCCGAACCGGCTACCTAGGATTACTGAACCAACAATGAACCTATGAACCACACGTTGCGAGAGGTATCCTTTGATGCGATTGGTTGATATAGCCACAAAGCCTAAGGAATGTTACGAAGGCCAAACATAAAATTGGTCACAATTCGGGGTTCAAACCAACAACAAACCTATGAACCACATGTTGCGGAAGGTATGCTCTAGTACACCTGTTCTATATCAACTAGCTAAGTCACCGACATGAGGACGTGAGATGTGCGGGGCACACAAACACAAGTATCCGACACGGGACACATAGACCCCAAAAACAGACATGTGGGACATATGGGATATATATATATATATATATATATATATATATATTAACAAAATATATACAAATTACAATGTAATGCCCTTTTCGGGATGAGCTGAAAGAAAAGAAGAAATGGCACCAACCCAAATCACAATAAACTGAAATTTATAACAGCAAGCTACAGCAGTCTGAATTCTTATGACAGCAAGTAAGAAATTGCAATTATTCACTTCCAACACCACTTTTACACCATCCAAAGCATGTAGGGAACAATAATAATTATTTAGAGCAAGTACAAACCAAGAAATGAATTTTAGAGCCCTGGCTGAAGTATAATAATTAATTTTGTGACAGCAGTGAACCCACTTACAAAAATGGCCGGAAATAATGATTCCAAGGCCCAAAGTTCAATCCGGGAAATGAAATCAGCCTTATAAATTAGGAACAATCCAAATATCAACAAAGAAAGGAGTGTCGTGCCCTAGATATCACCAAAACCCTCCACCATGCAAGTCGCCACCCTAGGAGAGGGTTTACAATGGGCTGGAAATGGTGTGTTCCAAGGAAAATCTGAATGTAATCACCAAGTGTGACCTCTGTGTGAGACCACCAATGAAGGAATGAGGGTTTTTGTCCTCAAACCAAGTGCAAAGAGGGTTTCCGTTGTAATGCCCCCAATTGGACATTTTTGCCCTAAATGGATTTTAGGCAAACCCCCACCCCTAAACGCAATTTATAGACAAAATACCAATAAAGTATTATGCAGATCTGAATTAAATATGGGAAGTGCGACTAGGATAGAGTTGACAACCCACACAAATCAGCAATTATATTAAGATTTCTCCACTCAGATCTGATATACTGATTTAATAAAACCAAAATATGGAAAAACATTTAGATTTCAATGCACAACAAGGCTGGAAATAATTTATAAAATCTGCAGACTGGCTGCCCCTGAAATTAATTAAAAGGGTATCCGCTTGCACACCAAATTTTTGAAAATGGAGAATCTGATATATAAAAACCAGAAGTAATAACAGCCCCTAAAAACAGCTCCAAATCTGCCCTAGAACATCCTGAATCATCTCCATAGGTAGTCGTTATGACTAGCATAAGGCATATAAAATATGATAACAATTTCCCTTCCAAACCCCTGCCAAAATCTGCAACTTATTTATCTTCAACTGCTAGAAAATAACTACAAATCTGTGCAAGCTCAATGGAATTCCTTGTGTAGAAATTCCTCACATGCTCTAAGAGGGTTTTCATCCTCTAGAGGTAAATACTAAGGGTTTTCGTCCTAAGAATATTTTTACCAAGCTATAAACTTCAAACATAAAATCAGAAATTGTAAAATGATCATAGCATGTTGTACTTCAAGTCGACCTCTCCTTTTAAAGATAGAAATGACCCAAAGTGACCTTCTACACAACCAATCATCATTCTTCAACATTTAATTCTTTTTTCCACCCAAAGAGCCTTCCTCATGCAAGTCGCAATTTCTAGAGTGGATAACTTTTGACTCATATGCCTTTTCTATATTTTGCCCCTTTCTTCATTTATTTTTGCCTCCTAGTGCAAGTCACACTTTTCCATGGTTATTATAATTTTACTAAGTGCTTTTATCATTTGGGTTCACTTTTCTATGTCTATTTTTATTATTAAATTTATTACTTTATTATAAGTTCGTTTTATAATGTTTTATTTTATTTTTTGCACTTTATAATAAAATAATAAAAGTTAATTCTCCCCTTAATTTCTTCCTTAGCCATCGGGAAGACCAAATGGGCTAAGGGTCTTCAATCGGGAAGGCGATATTACATTCGTCTCCAATCGCAAGAGAGAAAAGCGGTTTCGTGCTCCAACCGCAGCAGAATAAATTCCGAAGCAAGCATCCCGTCTTCTAACCAAGCAACCCCTTTAAATAGCTAGAGGTGGCGCCAAAAACCAAATAGAATCCTCCCAAAGAGGACTGACCTCCTTGGAGACATAAGAGTTCCTATTTCTTTTATTTTTCAATTGGCTTTTCACCTTTTTCCCAGCCGACCTGACTATAATTAGAAAATTATTTTAAAATAATGCAAAGCTACCAAAAACAACTGAAAATCATGACATTAACTTCCCTTGTTCTTTCCCTTTTAGCCCATGGGAAGTGGAATGGGCCCAAGGTCTTCAAAAAGAACTAGTGTTGAGAAGGGGACATTACATACAAATACAAAAATGAAATATATACATTAAGGAAATTAGAACATTAACAAAATATTGATACAAGTTACAACCTACAACTAGTTATTATATCTAAAATTATGCTCTTATGTTGATTTAATGATTCCAATGTGCTTTTGCAAGTATTATTCTGATTCATGTGCTTGTGTAATCCATTGCATAGTACCCAAAACCTTACATATAAATAGCTGCACGTTTGGATTTCCTATAACATTCATTTCAATCTTGTAGCTGTATTGTTTCAACCTCATGAGACCAATCTCCAAGTGAAATAAGAGCCCAAGCCCCCTCCATGGGACCACACCCCTAGCATTTGAGCTCTGATCCTCACAAGCCTAAAATAAAAAAATCGAAATCAATATTTATTAGCAAAATCAGTGCTTTCTGAAACTTTTTACATTGGTTGACAGTACAAAAGACAAGGTTGTATGGCACGTGTGTGTCTGACACATCCGGAGACGTCTAGGGCTCATGTTGGACACGTGTTTGACGTGTGTCTTGTTTTAGGACACATGTCCAAAAGTTAAACGTGTCCTATCGTGTCACGTGTCAGAAACGGATACACAACACACCCTGGCCTTTTAGGACGTGGCTGGTATCTTAGCCAACCAAGTATATACAAAAATGTATAAAGAATTATATATTAGAAAAATTTAGAAATAGAATATATAGAATAGGAAAGTTGTGAATATGATGAAAGGAGAATGAATAATATATGGACATGGGACATGTATGTAGGGATGTGTCCCGACATAGCAGCTATTCCATAACTAACAACATTAATTAGCGAGATAAAATGAAGTCGACCTATATAACTTCTTTGTACCAACCCTTTTGACTGCCCAAGAGTTGCTGTAACAGGCTGAATCTAATTCTTCTCGTTAGCTTTCCAATTTTCCATCTATGTTGTTTGATAGACAATGCAAAGTCTAGAGGGTTCTTGTTTTACATACATAATGAATGTAGCTCGGTCTTTCTAGTCTTTTGACAGAGCCTGGGCTTCTAAAGAGCTTCTGCTTCCTTTTCTGTCACTTCTTTGATAAAGGCCTAAACAAACAGGCTTGAAATTTCAATCCTTTGTTCTTTTGTTCCTTATTGCTAATTGTAGACATTTGGTAAACATGTTGCAAAACAACCCCCTCCCTTCAACAAACTGTATTTTATAATCTTTTTGCATTTTTATTGAAAAAAATAGGGTACCATATGAGTAGCCCGTCTGACAGGTAACTACCTCAGTACTTGCTTCTTTATCAATCAATGAATATTGCATCTCGAAATTTCTACAGTTACTGATGTAGGCATAATCATTCAACAGATCTTTCTTCCAACACATCTTTTTCCAATTACCTCTTACCACATAAGTGAGGGCGATGCTCTGTCATCCATACTCCAGACTCTAGTGACGCCATTCCCATACTGAAGTTATACTCATATGATGTCATACCAGTGTTATATCAGTGCTTTCTGATCCATTAAATCTTTAATGAGCTATATCAGAACATGCTCCTTAATCTTTCAATCGCCTTAGGTTTACATTATCGTGAATGTCTTTGAATTTCTACCTGACAATGTTGACAAAATCTTGCTTCCACAACAGGCTGAAATTCGCAGCCTGAGCAACCTCCCATACGCATTTTCTATAATGTTCTTCTTATTAACCTATTAGGCAACGATCATGGTACATGTTCTCTTCATTGTTAACAATTAGTCTGCAATTGTGCCAAAATATGTAATTGCTATTATGAAAATTCCAGAAATTGATGAAAGGTTTCAGATTCAAAGTACAACAAACAATATACCCCAAACCTAAGGCTAAATTGAATGGAACCAAATAATCATCTAAGCCAATCATAACCATGTAAAGACAACAAATCATTGCAACTATACTACATTATGGCAACAAAGCATAAAAGTTCAAAAATGCACAAAATAACAAAAGTATGAATAAATGAGGAGACATTCAATTATTTATTCAGAATTATGGATATGTACAATTGATCGGTCGATCCGGAAAATGCAGAAACCACCTCTTGACATGACAAACACAAACGATGGGATGTTGTCTCAAAAATAAAATGGAAGAACAAGATGCATGTGACTATAGGCTTAGGGACAGTAGATGTCATAATGTTACACAAAATATTCACGACTATCACTAAGGAAAAAAATGGAAATTCTATTGACTTTTCTTAACTCGAACCTATAAGTAGCTCTGAATGCTTTATTATCAACTCATGAGGCCAACCACAATGATTTGGAACATACAACATGGCATGGAATTACACTATGTACAATGGGTTCCTTTTGCATAAAAGGGTCCATTAGCAAACCAAAAAGCATACATCAAGTAATCTTTTAAGAATGATATATAATAAGAAAACATATTTTACATTCCTGAAGATTGAGGTTTTAGGGTAGTGAAATGAGTCAAAAGTCTATTAATGTTTGCTAGTTAATAATAAATGGTTAATGTGACTTCAAACATTGCATTAAACAAGCAAAAACGGAGGAATGCTCCATAACTTCAAGAAAATAGATACAATAAATATAAAGAAATACAATTGATTAGCAAATAAGAAGGAATCACCATAGAAGCTTCAAATGCTTTCTAGAATGCTCGAATGAAGAGGCGAACACTATAGGAAGAAATTCAAATATTACTACCCTTAAATGACGAAAACAGATCAGTAAGGACTAGAGTACATGTAAAAGTAATAACAGCAAGTGCAGCTATAAAAAGGGAAACCTGTACTTCCCGAAACAAAGAACAAAAAAGCATACATGAAAAAGTTTCTACAGCCAAATAAATGGAATAGAAAGAGATTAACCCTCCATGTTCCAATGGTAAACAGAGCAGAGAACAGCATCTATGTTAGGCAGATATGACCCAGTCCAAAAAGGCCATGAAGAAGCTCGTAGTGGTAGTTGTTGAGTGTTGCAATGCTGTCCCTCAGTAATCCACGATCAGATGGATGGACCGTGCAAGGGTTGATCGACATCAATTGCAAGCTGATTTCTGTGAGGCAGAAAGAAGTATGTAATGAAACACCTGCAAGTCTTGTGAATGGATCCTTTACTAAAAATTCAAGCATATAGCTTTCCATATTAATTCAGTAAGCAACAATCCATACTCGTTTCTATTTGATTCCCACAACATGTTACCATATGTCTTCTCAATCCACTCAATGGTTTTCCTCCCACATTGTTGATTTTTTTGTCCACCATCCATTATACCCCTAATAGCAACCCTTTATTGGGCCTTTGTTACCACCCTATCAAACACTAGACACTGTGGTTAAGCTGCAATCAACTGGTTAAAGATGCAATAAAGGAAGACCTCAGGCAGGCAAACAAAACTACCAATAGGCAAACTAATCAATGAAAAGCAGGATAAAAACTCCATATTCTTGAAAAAATAAATAGAGTTCAAGAAGACATGCAACCAAAATTATCAGTTAGGCTGACGCTAAGCATTTTTTAATTAGATTATTATTTCTTGTGGGATTTACTCATTGCCTGTTTAAGTCAACTCAAGTTGATCTCTATGAATAGTCATTACCCTAATGACATATTTCATGTTTTTTTTGGTAATAATCACAAGGCAAGGGAACCCACTTAGTATACAAGCACCTTAAAGCATTTGTTTGGATGGTGGAGGAACAGTGAATGTAATCCACTGCTGAGGGCTTCTCGCCCTCTAGCCTCATTCCCCATTGGCAAAGCTTTTGGAGCATATAATGCTTTGTATCCCTTGTCTCATATGTCATGCCCATGTGGGATTAGCCCAATTACAACTCTGTCATGTATTTTTGTTGAGTAACATGGCACTTATAGCATTTTAAGTCAACATTCTTGGAACACAGGTAGGAAACAGAAAACAAGCAAAAAGACCTACCAATTAGGCTCACAACTCAGAATGAGTCGAGACAATAAGTAATGTGTCATATTAGAGTAATTTGAGTTTACACTCTTGGAACATAAGTAGGATACAAAACAATAATAAGATATTCTACTAGAGTCCTATTTTGATTTCAAGGAACATGCTGGTGACAAACATTGCGAGCTATATAAAAGTAGTTTCCATCTATTATATTGCGAGCTACATAAAAGTAGTTTCCATCTCTTATATGCTCCTCCTATGAGTCTAGTTTTACATCTTAAAAAGAATTGAAAAACCAACCTGTGCAACGAGGTCAGCAAGTCAAATGTCACATTTCCATCTGGTTTTGGATACTTAATGGGTGTATGCATCTCTGCAATCTGCACATTCATAAAGCACATTTTGTATCATGATAAGAACTAACATATTTAAAGCTATCAAGTTGCAACCACGATAATTGGATGCTATTCAGTCTGTTAGAAAAATAACACCATACAAATTCTCACCTCGGTTGTCTCGTGATCAGGTTTTCCATGTTTGAGTGTCCACGGCAATCTTCCTTTTGTAATATAGCTAAAACACAAACAAAATTCATATCAAACCACTTTCAAAATAGTTATACTATTGAACTAGAGAACTCTAAGAGCAAAAATGTAAAATTGATCAAATCCCAAAAGGCTCATTGCAGCTGAAATTCTTCATTACAGAAGAAGATTACTCAAAAGCTAGACTGCCAGGATACGGGTACAGGTACAGGTACAGGTACAAGTTTGGTATGCTGAAATGGCAATTCTTTTAAAACCACTGGGTACGATATGCTGTGGGTACGTTCGTACCGGTACAATATATTTTTTAAAAATTATATATATATAAAGAAAACAGCTTATAGCCTCAGCAACTTATAAAATATTAGAAGCCAACAACAAGCTTATTATGAATTAGAAGCCATCTAAAGCAAGATTTCTTTGACTGAATACAAGAAGACCACAAAACATTAAATCTATGAGTCCATCTACTAATGGGCTCACAAACATTCCACTTATTGTTAAGGCCCAGGGAAAGGTTTGGGGAGAAGGCAATATTTTCATAGAGTTGTGAGGTAGCCTCTTGGAGAGGGGGCCCTTTGAGCCACCTCATAGTATCCCAAAATTCATTCTCATCCTCCATAATTAGTCCAGTAGAGGGAGCTGTGAAAGCATTTCTGAGCATTGTATACATTCTGAACTGAGATTGAGGAAGCTTATAGAAAGCTTTAAGGTCTGTCCATTCCATCCACTTCCCAAATCTGTACAAGTCATGAAATATTTTAATTCCTTTCTCAAACCAAAGGAGGGCAGAGCAGCCTCTGGTCAAGGCAAGGTCTTGTCATTATATTTCAGATTCAACGACATCGATTTGGAGGCTTGGCACCTAATGTCAAAGGAAGAGAAGATAGGCTGCCCAACCACCAAGTGCTTCACTTGTTCCCATGCCTTCCAGATTGACTGAAGAACAAAAGACCCATGAGGAGCAACAAGAAAGCCCCCAAATAGTAAGTCAACCAAATTAAGTCCTTTTCATCTCTCTTGACCCTTCAGAGCCTATTGGCAATAGTGAATTCACATGAACTTTCCAAGGTCCAATTCCAGTCAAGGCCCTCAAATTTTATTTATTTTTTTGCACTTAAAAAAAAAAACCGGGTGGTCACGAACCCACAGGCCCTGGGTACGTCCCAGGTACAGTTTTCCATACCCGGTACATACCCAGGGCCAGTGGGTACATACCCACAGAGTACTGGTACCGGTTTCCATACCCGGTACATTTCAGGCCTGGTACAGGCCGGTCCTGGACGTATCAGTGCAGTCTAGCTCAAAAGTCTATACCAGTATTGAATTATTTATATGCACATGAATTCGTCTATTTGTAAAACTAGATAATCAATATATTCCTATTTCATAATATTAAATTTTTAATTCACCCAACACTTTTTCCGATTTGAATAGTATTATATTCAAACTGGGTAACTTTTTTCTTCAATAAAAGATAAGTATATTGATAGGATTAATATTATTACAAAAGCATTTCTCCTTGCTCAGCTAGTGAAGAGAAAGGAAGAAGAAATATATCCATATAGTCCGTGTAAAAAGATTGGCAAAGGGACAAAACCAAAGACCATAACAAAAGATGACCAATCAATATGCATTATCGCTTATATGCCGTAGTCCACAGGAGTTATAGAGCAAATATATCAGGCAGATTAGGATAGAGAGTCCATGATATCCAAATATTGAATTGAAACCAGAAGCAAAAGGAAGACAGAGAAGAAAACTTATTCACATGCTCCTCTACAATTTCTATGATGCATGGGGACAGCAGGATTCATGCAGTCTTCAGCTGCTGAGCAGCCATCTGTGGGTACCAAGTAGGGACAGCAGTTGTGGGTGCAGGTCGGAAGAAAGTGCTGCTCCATGTATTCCCTCTTTTGATAGCCTAGTGGTAGTGTGAGTTCTAGTGTTCTTCTGTTTTAACATATCTTCATGCGCATTGAGTTGCATCTGATCAACAAGCTTCTTTTTATTCCTTTCAGACATGAGAATTCACTCAATATATTCAGTTTGTTTCAGCAGCTTGTTGAAGTTTTGTGTCAGGAAGTTAAGGCATTGTTTTTGCCGATTTATAACATCCTTTAAAGCCAATATACAGTCTTTTGTAGTTGCATACAAGAAATCATAAGAGACATCCTTCTTTCAAAGAGGGATATATCAATACGCTTGTCATTAATTTTGGCAGCCATATTGTCAATACTCGAGTAATATTTTGCAGGGTCTTGCTTATAGAGTCACTAGTGTTTCTTTTGGTCTCCAAAGTGGAACTATAAGCTTCAGATTTTGTGATGTTATTGGATTTGGTGCAAGAAATCCAATAGGATTTTTGCAGTAACAGAACATTTGAATTTTAATTAATAGGGTTTGGGCTGTATGTCAAACTGAAAGAGATGATTCCACAGTTACGTGTGCCTCGAGAAGTGGGGGACAATGGAATGGGGGCAAGGGAACATGGGGACAAGATTTCCAAGATGGCAAAAAAAAATCACATATTTTTGGGATGGAGGTGGGCAACTATTAAAATATTTAATAATAGGTATAACAATTTAAATTAATATATAAATGTTTAAAATACAAATGAATCTTTCAAGAAAATGCACTCCACAATCATGGAGCCTGACACCGCCACTTTCACCCACATCCTCCCAAACCAGGTAATATGAGGGAAATGAAATGGTGAACCTGTAGAAGGCCTTGAAATGTGAGCTAAGTCAAAAGATAAGATCTTTTGCGTAGGGCCAAAGTCTAAAGATACAAGGTTCTAAACAATGTCAATCATCAATAGAGACTGAAGCCGAGTTAGGAGTTCAAATAAAAAGTAGACACATAGAGGAAGGATAGAGCCGAACCAGATTGAGACCACACCAAGCAATGAAGCTTGTAGCTGAATGTGATAGAGATGGTGAGGTGTAGAGAGAGCAGCGTCAAGTGCGTCTTCCGAGAGAGGAAGCGAACAGTTTGACAAAACGCGTAAGTAACATGTGGTCTCATGAAATGAAACGAAGATGAGAGGGAGACATGGTAGTAGTGTAGAAAATATGAAAAGGAAGTCCGAGTTTAAAATGCCAGCCAAGCAGTGATAGAGGCCACAACAGTCAAATGCATACATGGAGCTCAAAGATAAGACCCGAGAGTCGCAAGATTGAAGAGATTGATGATGACACTCCCAAGTCAAAGAAAAAGAGCGAGTGGAACAAGTAGGCAAGTTGAGCTCAGGATGTAGTGAGCCGAACTCAGGACATAGTGACCCAAGATAATGACGTGTGCGAGCCAAGCCTAGTAGTAAATGAAAGCCAGAGCCAATATGCATGAGATGCCAAGTTTCCTGATAGTGATTATCAAAGCTTACAACCAAGGGTAAGCCCAACTCATGCAGAAATTTTTGCAAAGGTCGAGTGAACAACAAAATATCTGACCCAACATGCAAGCCTATAACAAGAAGCTTGCAGCGAACATATAGACTTGAACTTGTGTGACGAAACACCTGGAGTTTGCAAAGCCCTGTGTGCGACCAGAGCTGAGATGAGTTCAAACCTCAGCTTGTGTGCAAGTCAAGACAAACTCACAGATGGAGTTCATGACAACACTCAAGAGTTCGAATTTGTGAAGTCTATGAAATGTTTGATGAAATAACTCAATAAAATGTGACCTCTCAAACTACAATCATTGCGGGATATAAGAGAAATAGGCTTGTTGTAAAGTCCTCAGAGATATTCAAATAAATAAAATTGTAGAGAACTATAGATAGAGTTTTAAACAAACCCAAGCATCGTCAATGTGATGTCCCTTTTGGGATTCAAAATGGAGAAAAGGGGTTTACCGGCTGTCCTAGACAGATCTGATCTGAAAACACCTTTAATTATACACACAACAAACTGATAATAACTGAAAACCGATCTAATACTAACAGCCTCCTAGGGCAATGAACTGTCTATGGGATTCGAGTCCACTTTTTACTATGCAAATCAATGAAGAATGCCACGAAATAATTAATCTAGCCACGACAATATTTATAAATCACAAATACATCGAAAGATTGAAGGAATATCTGATTACCCAACTGGAATTAATTATTTATAACAGCAGCAGCCTAGCCAAAACCAAGGGCTAGGAAAAATAGTAAATCTTTGCCAAAATTCACCAAAATGAAGATTCCAGCCTTATAAATTATGCCAAATCAGAATATGAAATCAAATTTGCAACTTGTGCCCTAGAAGGCACCCAAATACCCTCAAACCCTAGTTGCTCCAACTAGGAAGGGTTCTAAAATTCATGCAAACCCTTGTAGATGTCTTCCTTGATCTTCTAGAGTCCAAATCTGCATGAGGTCTTCAAGATATCTTCGCTTCAACCAAGGATGGAGGGTTTCCATCCTCCAACCAGCCACAAGAAGGGTTTTCGTCCTTCTTGGAAAGAACCACACAATTGGATTTTCACCCAAAAGTGGAATGAACTAAGAGCAATCAGCCCAAAGAATAAGTGTAGATAAAATTTGCCAAAAAGATGTGTGCAAATGAAGTCATTAATCTCCTTATATATCTCATGCTTGACACCAAAGGTCGAAAAAGACAAGACCGACCTCGTAAAGCATCCTTTACCTTCTAATTTTCCTTTAATCTATCCTAAATCAATTAATTCCCTTCCTCATTTCCCACAAAATACACTTCGAATTAATCAAATATAATTTGATTAATTATCCATTTCAAAATCTAAAAATAATCTAATCCTCACCACATGTCATTATTCTCCATGTTTTTCCACTATTGAATTAAAAATTCAAATTCAAATCCTCACCCACCATTCGTGGTCCCCACTCACCTAAAATCCTCCACTTATGAATTAAAAATATAATTCAAATCCTCACCCATTCTTCGTGGTCCCCACTCACCTAATCTTGCCCACATTTTCAAACCACTCACCTAATCTTGCCCACATTTTCAAACCACCCACTTAATCTTGCCCACATTTTCAAACCACTCACTTAATCTTGCCCACATTTTCAAACCATGATTACTTAAATTAATCTAAGCTAATCACTCCCCCAGGCTATAAATACAACCTTACCCCCCCCTCTAAACACACGGAGAATAAGCTTTCATGCCATATCTAAGTTCTTGCATCCTTTGAGCAAAGAACATCCTTTTGCCTCGTCCTAATGCCAAAATAGCCTCATAATCCTTTTTCCCATCTAGTGCAAAGTAAGAGGATCGTTGTTGCAGGAAGGTCTTGCTCCGTCTTGAAGAAAAGCACCTACATATCACAAAATCAGGGCTCAATCCAAGTTTCCTAGCCCATTCTGAGGTTTGCTACGGAACGCGAAGGAGGAGGTATGATTATTGGTATTTTACTTCCTTGTTAGTAGTGTATTTTTCCTAGCTTACATTCTGGCACGCCCAGTTACTTTCGATCTATTACCATTAATTTCCCAATTAGTGGTTTTATCTGTTCTTTGTTTATTATTGTTCATTATTATTTCTTTTTCTGTTCCTTATGGTCTTCTTTGGTTAACCTTCACGCTTTGGGTAGTGTTTTTGTTGTGTGGTGTCTTGTGGTGTATCTCGCAGTTATAAAGAACAATGAAACTCTAAGCTCATCCTCGTCTTTGATCTCCTCGCTTGGTGTTTAGTTCCCGCTTTTGATTTTGCTATTTACTCATCATCTCGTAGAAACACATGAACTAGCCATTAGTTTATCATCTTATCACATGGGACAACCAATCCGAAAATGCATTTATTTATTTACTTTTGCTAAAATAATCGCTTTGAGAAGTTAATCATTTTTTTTTTTTTTATTTTAATCAATCATTTTGTGATCTAACTCTTTCTTTCTCGTTTATTTTTCTTTTTAACCTTGCATTCAAAATTTTAGCTTCTCGTGTGAAGTATAGTAGTCGAAAATAAAAACCAGCTCCCCTGACGTTTTTCTCACGTTTAAAATTTTCATTCGTAGCGCTCTCGTAGCCCATCTTCCTAAGCCATAACTTTTGCTCCCGAACTCGGAATGACTTCATTTTTTTAACTAAAGGTATTGAAAAGATCTATGCAATGAAAAATAATTTTTAGATTTAGACTTACAAAAAAATTTTGTTTCATTTCTTCTAACACTGTCTTTTTAACAAAAACAACAAAATTATAGTTTTTTTTTTTTATTTTATTTTTTTTTTTTTTATTTCACGTAACAACCTCACACGTATGCTCTTTCCACACTTCAAAAGTGATCTTGAAATCAAAACGTGAGGCCACTCGCTCTCGCACAACAATTTTTTTTTTATTTTTAATTTTTTTTTTACATTTCAATTTTCCACGACAACACTTCTAGTAACGCTTTTCACCCTCTTCTTTCATCGCTTTTTCTTTTTTGTGAAAATAATCATTATCGCTATTTCGCAATCATGATTAATTGCAATAATTATTAATATTTTTAAAAAAAAAAAAAAATCTATTCCAATCAGATCCGCGTATGCTCTTTTCGCGCCTTCAAGCGATCTAGAAAATCGAAACGGCACAATTTTTTAGTTTCTTTTCTAACATCAGCAGATCCTCTAGCTTTGTTTTCCAACTGTCATTTTAATAATTATTTTCCTTTGTCATATTCTTAATATTTGTTTGGTCGTTGGTCAGTGTATGCTCTTTTCCTCGCGCTTTGAGCGATCCGCAAATCAAAAACAACCACGATCACTTTTCTAACATTTCATTTGCAGGATAACTACTAATTTGTTTTCTAGAAACCGCATTGCTTGAATATTGTCAAAAACAAAACAAAAACAAAAACAAAAAAAACAACAAAAATCCCGCAAAAATACCACCATTCAAAGACAATTGCATTAAACCAAAAAAAAAAAAAGTACGCTCAGTACGCAATTATTTTCTCGCTAGTGATTTATTTCAAGTCGAAAGAACCCTGCGTTTAATCACTTTATCATATTGTTTTTACACGCAGACGAGGTGGATTTCATCACCACCAAAGCTACACCGTGACGTGGACTTGACTACCACGCACCAACAACATTTCAGATCTCGCATTGCACTTCGAGACCTAGTCTCATCACAACTTCGGTATTTACCTCGCCACGCTTCTTTCACTTACAGTAATGTTGTGCGTGCAACACATGCGAGTCACGCCTAAATAGCAGTAATAACGAAGCTCGGGCATCGTCCCCAGTAAATCTTCGGGAGTTATAAGGACACCATACACATTCATCCCTCCATCACCTTCCACCTTTTCACAAAACCTTGTTTCGACGTGGTGATTCACTCCAAAACAGGCAAGTAAGAATTGTGAGTCTCCTCCAAAGGCTTTCTAAGGGTTCTCGTACCACCTGTCCCCGCATGCATTAGGTATATCAGACTAGGGTATATCGGAGGACGCATCTTCTTGGAGTAATAAGAGCCTGCATCCACCATTTCACAACGCATACTTGTATGATTGCATGAAACAATGATCATTCCCGAAGGATCTACCTCTTCAGCCAAAACAATTTGATACACATGACTGCTTTGTAAACAAAATAGTTTAGCATTGTTTTTATCATAAAACTTGGCTAATATCAATGTGTTTATTGTAAAATTCAAATCCTAATCGTGTTCCACAACACCATTTCTCGACCGATTCAATACCAAGCAAAACATTCAAACAATCCCACAATGAAGATCAAAACGTCACACTGATTTCATTAGCCTACTTCAGCCAACAACAACTCCACTATAGCTTGTTTTCAGCTATATCCAATAGATATTGAGTGACTTGCGTTCACTCCTTATCTCATCAATTGTCAGAACATCCTTTATAGCTTGTTTCAAGCTATATCAAAATGACATTGGGTGACTTGTTTGAGTTCACTCATTATTTCATCAGCTTTCAAGTTTAACAAAATCCCATCCGACACAAATCCCTTCAAATCTCATTTTGAGTTCGCAACTGTGTTGAGTCACTTGTTTGAGTTACTCTTCCTATCAAAAATCCAGAGCTTGTTTAAGTCAAACCAATCAACATATTCATCATAGCTTGTTTGAGCTATATCTCACTTGTATTGAGTACCTTGTTTGAGTGTACTCCTTACATTTTCGTCTGCTAAGCTTGTTTAATCCAAACCAATCAAGATATTCATCATAGCTTGTTTGAGTTATATCCCACTTGTATCCCGAGTAGCTTTTTTTAAGCTTTCTCCTTATAGCCTTACTTGTTAAAACTCGATTGAGCCAAAATAAAATCACAATCAATAGGTTGATTTCTTCATCGCACCTTTCTTCGTTCTCCCTCTCTTTCAAACATGAAGAATTCACGAAAAACATCACACAATGAGCTATTAGAACAAATTAATAAGATGACAACACAACTCTCTCATATGGCTACCCAAATCAGTGAGCGATCACCCAAAAAGCCGATCATACAACCTCACGAAGAAATCAGTTCACGTAAAGTCCAACGCCAGTTTACCCCCCTTGGAGAAAGTCTCTCTAGTGTTTTTCATCAACTAAAAGAGGCTAAACTGATAAGATATCCAATTACAAAACCCTTTGTCAAAGGGGAAGCTAAGCCATGTTGGTACAAACCTAACACATACTGTGACTTTCATCGCATTGATGGTCATCACACAGATAAATGTGTGCGATTTAAGAATTACGCCCAAGACTTAATTGACGACGACATCTCTCTCTGAGAACTTGATGACAATGCTCTTTCGCAACCAATGACACATCCAATACCACAACTTTCCATGAAGAGTCGACTCATGTCGAAACTCCTATATATACTTCCACATATGATGACAACAAAAAAATTCCAAACCAATCCATATCTTCTTCAAATTTCCTTCCATTAGTTCAAACATACATTGAACCTGCTTTTGACAACAACATTCTTCCAACATCTAAACCAATCTTGAACTTATTTCAAACTTCTTTCATTAGTTCAAACATACATTGAACCTATTTTGGACAACAACATTCTTCCAACATCTACTGAGCACTTGAACTTATTTCAAGACACTCTTTCAACCCAAACATACATTGAACCTGTTTTGGACAACAACATTCTTCCAACATCTACTGAGCACTTGAACTTATTTCAAGACTCTCTTTCAACCCAAACATACATTGAACCTATTTTGGACAACAACATTCTTCCAACATCTACTGAGCACTTGAACTTATTTCAAGACACTCTTTCAACCCAAACATACATTGAACCTGTTTTGGACAACAACATTCTTCCAACATCTACTGAGCACTTGAACTTATTTCAAGACACTCTTTCAACAGAAACATACATTGAACTGTTTTGGACAACAACATTCTTCCCACATCTACTGAGCACTTGAACTTATTTCAAGACTCTCTTTCAACCCAAACATATATTGAACCTGTTTTGGGCGACAACATTCTTCCAACATCTAACGAGACCTTGATCTCATTTCAAGACTCCCTTTCAAACCTTGATATTACTGTAGACACTACAGATGAGGTTCCATCAACAGGTACCATTAAGTTTGATTCTATTCTTCCAATATTGGCTCTTATGCCTAACATCTCTAGCCTTTTTGTCAAAACACAACCACATCGAAGTTTGGACACTTGCGACAATGCAACCTGTCATGTCCATCATGCTTTCAACTATCGATCTTGCAGGCATCTCATCACTAATTAGTCTCACCTGTCAAGACTTCTACGTGCATCCATTCTACGAGGTACTTATACCTAGGAATATCTTTACACAACCTTTTCCATCTTTAATTGTGAATCTATCCTCAAAACAATCAATTAATGGACAAATAGAAGCAAAAAACCAAATAACACAAACCATCATTGTCAACACACATGGAAGCTATTGGCTTAACCAAATCTATCCCACTCTTTGGGCTTACCGCACATCTTATCACACACCTATCGAGCCACTCCTTCTACTTTATTTATGGTCAAAGCTATTTTACATGTCAAGGTTGAATTTTCATCCTTCATAATATCCTTCAAAGATGTAATCAATAAAGATTATTATCAACACTCACGCCTTAATGAACTCGAGCTTCTTGATGAAAAACGACTTAATGCCCTAGATCATCTTCAAGTATATCAAAATCGGCTACGACATAGCTACCATAAAAAATTCAAACCTAGAAAATTTAAGGTCAATCATTTCATTCTCAAAGAAAATCAAAGAACACACCCAAAGAACGAGACAAACAAGACAAATTTGAGCCCAACGAAATCATAGATAATTTTGGGTTTGGAGCTTATAAATTGGCCATCGATGACAAGGCCAAGATCTTGAAAACCCATGAATGCATTCATTCAAAGAAATTTTATCTCGAGATGTTCACTATTCCAGATACAACGTGTACATTGTTCCTTTTGTCTTGCTTATCTCTCGAATAATTTAAATTTATTCATTTCCATCGCGTATATTTTCTTTATCAAAATCACATCTTCATATTTATCATCATGAGACAAGTGCTAGTATAAATCCTATTAAGTTTGTGAGCGCCATACTTCTTCCATTTTCACGCTTTCCTCTATGGTCATACCTAAGCTTACCGATGGTAATATATTCCCTTCAAATACATTCTCTCTTTCATAACAAAGCTCTAAACTTCGTTACCTAGGGCTTCTTTTTGGTCGTCCATCTCGCCTTCGTGTTGAACCTCGCGTCCTACTAGTCAGTGTGGGGGGCTGAGATTTTGGGGCAGATGTTTCTTCCCAAATACAAAGCACTATTGTAAAAAAATCCATCAATTCAATAACTTATGAATAATTCATCATGTCACATCTTTCGCCCTTCATAGTTCTTTGTGTTGAGCCCACACTTCTTACTAGTAGTGTGAGACTGGGAATGGAGGAAGGTGCCCTTACTCATCTACGTCTTGTCTTCGATGATAAACCCTTACCTCTTACAAGTGGCATGGGGCAAAGCGTAGAGGGTCATTCTCATACAAAGCATAAAAACATTGCAAAATATTCAAAAAAAAAAAAAACAAAACAAAAAAAAAAAAACAAAAAAATTCACTCGCCTATATTTTGCCTTTTTTGTGATGAGCCCTCGCTTCTCACTAGTAGAGATGGGGCAAGGCATAGGAGTCATTTCAAAATACAAAATCTTATACAAGGCTTACAAATTATAGAATCCCCAAACACGTAATTTAGATGCCTAAGTGAAGAGAGAACTATCCCTTAACCTCATATCATCAATCAAGAGCCACATAACCGCCTAAGTCTAAGATGTGACTCATAAAGTGAAAGCCATTTTTGAAACCGGTTCAAGACCATTATGAAGAATGGAGTCACAATTTCCCAAAGGGATTGTTGTTAGCATTTGTCTCTATATTCATTATCCACCTCCTAGTCCTTCTTCTTGATTCTCGGTGATGAGCCCACACATCTTACTAGTTGTGTGGAGTCAAGAATGGAGCTGGAATTCTTTTCATCATATCATCACCACCATATCCTGCCAATGGAAAGAGAATTTGTGTTATTCTCGAGCATAAGTTACCACATGAAACACGCTACATATGAATAATATCCATGTTTATCGCCTCTCAAAATAAGTCTCGCACTCGGGCCATAAATTGCCACTCACAATGTAAAAATCTACCAACATTTGAAAATCATCAAAAATCCAAAAACATTTGAAAATCCAAAAATCCAAAACATTTGAAAATCGTCCAAAATCCAAAAATCAAAAAAAATCAAAAAAAAAACATTTGAAAATCATCAAAATCTCAAAAATCCAAAAACATTTGAAAATCAAAAAAAAATAAAAAAAAAAAAAAATCCAAAAATCAAAAACATTTGAAAATCAATCAAAAATCCCAAAATATAAAAATCCTCAAAAAAAAAAAAACATTCAAAAAACTCCAAAAACATTCCAAAAATCTAAAAATTATAAAATTCAAAAACAAACATTAGAAAATCCAAAAATCCAAAAACAAAAACATTAGAAAATATCCAAAATACAAAAACATTTGCAAAATTTTCAAAAGACCAAAAACATCCACAAAATCGTAAAAACTCAATAAGCAACACAATTCATCCTTTGAACTATTATCCCAAACAAATGGTCCAACCACCTTATGACTACCAATTTCAAACCACTTCTCCTCGCGTGAATCCTCGCTTGGGGAAAATCCGGCTCTCATTGTTTCCTTGTTTGAGGAGACTGACCCAATCCCTCGTACTCTACTGGGGGCACATCTAATCAATCATCACTGTGGAACACGTTAGGGACATGTTTACTGGTTCTTGTGTTGCATTATTAGTGGCAAATTATTAATTGCTTTCTTGTATCTTGATATATTACAGGGGGCATCTTGATTTTATGTATCCTGGTGTTCTCTGTAATATTCTTATGTTATCTGATTGCATGTCGATCGGGCATCATACTTTCTTCATGGCCTCTGCTATGCTCTCTTCCATTTGCATATCGTATCGGGCATCAAACCTTTTTGATGGCCCCCGCTTCTATGCTATCACGCATATTACAGTCTAGTCATCCTGATCTTTTATATCACGATGCATCCTGTTATGTGCTATATTAAAATTAAGATGCTTTTCGTCACGTGAGTATCTTCCTGCATGATCAACATCTTACTTTGCACCCCATCCATTCACCCATACTAATGCATTCTCCAGCTTGAATCCTACTTGATCACTCACAGTTAGCTTTGCGAATCCTCCTACTTGACGATCTTTCTCAAGTAGCATTCACTATCCAAAGCTCCTTCTTCTCCCCACCATGATCACCATGTATTTGATCCATTCATTCTCACTTCTCATTTTTACTCCTCCGCCGCTTATACCCATATTACCCTTCTCACCATTCCCGTCCCTCTCACCCATCGTATTCTTTCCTTTCACCCTTTTTCTTCCCGCTTGACAATCTTACTTAATAACCCCTTCTATATGGAATCCTCAAGTGAGGTTTACCCTCTCCCTAAGATCTTCCCGCCGTAGCTTCTTCACCACCTCGCCTCTCATCAAATAACCATCACCACCAAACACATCTTCCAACTCCACCTCTTCTACTTCCCATTCCCGCATCATTACTTCTCACCACGTGGGCATCCCACCAAGGATTCCCCTCACACTCTCCGCCTCCACCGCATATATTCCTTCATCCATTCATGTTACACTCCTTTGTGTCCTTTCTTTCTTATTATCACCTCATCTCATATCATATACCACTTAGGCATACCTCACTCACTCTTTTCTCATCCTTCCCCAAATCCACCTTATGCCCGGTCATCCTACTTACACGCTCGTAGTATGGAAAATTCACTGAGGGTTCCCTTCACCCATTTTGTCATACCCTATTCCCACCAACTCTAACATCATCCTTCTTCTTCCTCACTTGGCGATCTTACTTAACCATTCCACCGCATGGCAATCTTACTTAATACTTCCACTTAAGGTCGATCTCGCCCGTGGCCTTCCCCATCCCATCATATTTCCCCATCTTATTTCTCCCACCTCTCATCGCGATCATCTTCTTCACCCTACCATTCCACCCCTATCCCCAATATCATTTTGTCTTTCTCTTTGCATATCATCCCCGCTGGTCATGGGTGACCCTACGAAACCTCTCCAAAGAAGATGACGATCTTACTTAAGAGATTCTCTTAAGCATGACATGTCATCTTACACTCGCCCATCACTCTCCAATCTCACCATCCATATTTCCTCTTCATTCCCCATCATCACATCTTTTTACCACCACTATCACCCTCCTCTCGCTGCAATCTTACTTAACCACTCACCCGATGGCGATCTCACTTAAGAGTCCCTCTTAAGGATGATCTCGTCTCCTTGCCTTTCCCCATCACTACACACCCTTCACCCTTCATTTTTTCTCGCATTCCCATTATCACATCCTTTCACCTCCTTTTCGATTCTCGCAAACACACCACTTCTCGCTTGACCATTTGTCATCTCCAGCTTTTGCTCACATGGCAATCTTACTTAACCACTTCCGTCACATGACAATCTTATGTCGTGGTCCTCCCTACACTTAACTTGTCATCGTGAACTTCTCCCCCGCCTCATTCTTCGTTCACTTTGTTGATCGCTTCTTCCACCTGGTATCTCCTATTACCCACTTTTTCCTCCTACTATTATCCTTTCTCCACATATCCTCTTACAACATACAACTCATCTCTTCCACCTACAATCACATTCTTTTCCCCATTTTCCCTTCTTGATCCATCACCCTTCATACCGTTTCTTCCCATTATTTTCATGTCTTCGTTCTTCATCCTCACCTCGTTCATCCTCATCACCCACATCCTCTCCTCGCTTTCACTTAGTCCCAACTCATCCCTCCCATATTCTTCACTCTTTCCACTTCATCTTCTCAAATTCCCCCCACATTTCTACCCACACACACATTCTCCATTATTGTTAACACTCCTATATCATTCTTTCATCATCATCTTCTTCCGCTAATAATAATCACAACGGGTTTTCCTAAAATTATCAATCCTCATTCCGCACGACCTCATTCACTCCCTCGACCTTCTAGAGTTTCCTTCATTCCTTCCCTCCTCTAAGCCCACCACTCATCACAAAGGGTTTTCCCTAACGTCCCTTTGTTGGCGTTACTCCTTTCCAAATTCTCATTAGTTTTCTCCTTTTCTTCATTTTTTCTCTCACCCTTCCCCACCACTCATCATCAAGGGGATTTCCTAACGCCCCCTCATTGGCATCGCTTCTTCTATCCCCTATTCTCTTTTCTCTCCTATTCTTTTCCCTCACTCCTACCCTTTCGTCGCTTTTACCCATCTCTCCATCTCCTCTTTTCGCCTCTTCAATATCTTTACTGTCTTCATCATACATCCTTTTCCTATTTTCTCGTCATCCTAGTATCCTCATTTCATGCATCTCCACATCTTTTCCAATCGATGTCATTCCTCCCCTCTTTCTTCTTTGAACATTCCTTATACCATTCCCTTTCCACTTATTACCCCCTTTCTGTATTCCCTTCCTTCTACATCATTTTCTTTGTTATCCTCTTCTCTCTCCCACCCCTCGTCTTATTTCCCTTCCCCTGTATCATCTTCTTCCCCTTTTTCCATCACGTTTCCTCCTTACTTCCCCATCGATAACCTGGTTGTTCAGCGTTGTCCTATCTTTTTTATCATACCACCCTCCACATGCATCTCCATATGGTCTGTTCCATATTCTTTGCCTTGGTCTTCCTCGCAATGACACGATTCCTTCAATCTTCTCCTTGTATTCGCTTCTATCTTCCTTTCCTCTCCCCTAATTTTCACATTTCTTCTGACCACTTCTCCTTTTCTCTACCACCCCTACCTTTTCGTTCATTCTGTATCTGTTTCTCTTCCTTTCTCTCCTCTTTTCACACTTTCCTCGCCCTCATAGTTTCTTTTTTTTCCTCCGTTCTACTTCTTCTTTTGTCCTCTTTCCATTTCCTCCATTTCACCCCCTACTCCCACCTCGTTTTCTCCTTCTTATTTATCCTTTCCCATTTCCTACTTTTCTTCACTCTCTCATTTATTTCACTTCCACGTATCCTCTTTACTATCTCTCGTTGCTTCCTTCATTTTGCACATCTCTCTATTTCATCCCTTCACCCTCTACTCACATTTTCCTCTTTTTGCCTTGTTTGTCCTTCATCATTCCCTTCTTCCCCTATCATCCCTCTCTTTATTTCTACCTCTTTCATTCCTTTTTTTTCCCTCCCCTATCTCCTTACTCTTCTCATAATCAACCCCAATCCTATCCATTCCCTTTTCTCTTTCCCACACACCCTCACACCTAGCATTCAAGGTCGATTGAATCCTTTTCCATTTGCAAGTCATGTGGTCATTCCAGCTCTTCCACTCCATTATCATCCTCTTCTCCACCAATCCATTTCCTTTCTTTTCGAGAGTTCTGTCGATATTTCATTCTCGCACCCTCTCGAGGGGCATCACCACATCTATCCATAATCACATCTTCTCATGACATTTTTGTCTTGAGGATACTATAACATCCGTCACTCACCACTTTCCATTCTCCCCAACAAACATTCGCTCTACCTTTTAAAAAGTAGATTGAATTCTTCCCCATACTGTTTACTTTCTTTTCAAAGGACACTACTTTCATAAGACTCTTCCAAAGAGGGGCAAATGTAGACACCCCCCAATTTCACATCTATCCTAAATCAATTAATTCCCTTCCTCATTTCCCACAAAATACACTTCAATTAATCAAATATAATTTGATTAATTATCCATTTCAAAATCTAAAAATAATCTAATCCTCACACATGTCATTATTCTCCATGTTTTTCCACTATTGAATTAAAAATTCAAATTCAAATCCTCACCCACCATTCGTGGTCCCCACTCACCTAAAATCCTCCACTTATGAATTAAAAATATAATTCAAATCCTCACCCATTCTTCGTGGTCCCCACTCACCTAATCTTGCCCACATTTTCAAACCACTCACCTAATCTTTCCCACATTTTCAAACCACCCACTTAATCTTGCCCACATTTTTAAACCACTCACTTAATCTTGCCCACATTTTCAAACCATGATTACTTAAATTAATCTAAGCTAATCACTCCTCAGCTATAAATACAACCTTACCCCCCCTCTAAACACACTGAGAATAAGCTTTCATGCCATATCTAAGTTCTCCTTTTCAGGAAGCATTGCGAGCAAAAAAACATCCTTTTGCCTTGTCCTAATGTCAAAATAACATAATCCTTCTTCCCATCTAGTGCAAAGTAAGAAGATCGTTGTTGCGGGAAGGTCTTGCTCTAAGAAAAGCACCTACATATCAAAAATCTGGGCTCAATCATTTCCTAGCCCATTCTCGAGGTTTGCTACACGGAACGCGAAGGAGGAGGTATGATTATGGGTATTTTACTTCCTTGTTAGTAGTGTATTTTTCCTAGCTTACAATTTCTTTAACCATATGATTGGAAGTTCCTTCCCGGTAGCTTCTAATAGGCAAGTAAATGGAAAAATTGTGAACAGCTGATGGAATGAGGGAACAGCAGTTATAAACATGACATATCTTCAAAATTCCCTCTATAACTGGCATAGGGACAGCTGCAATTTCATCATAATCGCTCTCCCTCACCCACATTCCTTTTGGTTCTTCCATGGAACCATGGGTCAGCAATTCATAGAAAAGAAAATCAGAATTTTTATCAAGCTTGTGATGCCTTAAACATGTCATGCTAGAATTCTCCCCCGCTCCATACAAACTCATCACATTCCTTCCTTTCTCGTAAGCAAAGAGAGGGGAAATCAAAACTGAAATCTTTACCTTCATCTACTTTGAGTTCCAGATTCCAAGGATGTGAGCAATCTATGTAATTCTTCACATGATGAACTTCTAAAGCTCCATTCACGCTATTCCAAATATGGTTGTGGTTGTACCCATGCAATTTTTACTCCAAATCAGCATTATAGTGGCTGGGAACTCTATGAAAACAGCGACAAACAATCCCTTCTTGATGGTAGGTGGAACACTCTTCCCTTTGTGATCGAAAACACTGTGGTAAAAGTCTCAAAAGGGGTTAACTAGCTTGTTCTGATGTGGACAGCATCAAAAGAATAAGATGGCAGCTGTCATACGTCAAATATTCATAAAAATCAACCATATGGGGAATGAAAATGTTTTAATAGCATCAAAGAACTAAAAATTACTCCTGTGTATGGTTGGGGCTGCTTGTATAGCTACAAAAGCAATGTTGAGCAAACTGAAAATGTTGGTATAGCAGTAGGAATTTTTATGACAGCGTGCCTTGAATCCCATAAAACATGATTTTTACTACTTACATTGGTTCCACCGATTTCCAGCTGAGTTATAATGCATAGGGCAGCAAGATAACATCTATCAAGCTCACTACCAAATGTAAAATTCATGAATTCTATACCCACTTTAATTGGAAATCTTCTTCTAAGAGTATGTGCATGAATTGAGAGTTGAAAATCTCTAGACAATTGTTGTTTTAAAACTGAAAGTGTGGTGGTTTTCTTACCAAGAGCAGCCCATAGATCTTGCCTCCTTCCAAAAAATCCTTTCCATCTTCTTCGCTGTGGCAACGTGAGGATATCCACTTGTCATGCCACCAAGTCCGAATCTCAACTCCCTAGCTTGAAAGTTTTGGGTAAATTCACCCAAAGGATGAAACCATATGATCTCAAATAACAAATTCGTACCTTCAATACCAATAACATGGAAATCATCACTTACCACGTGCTTCTCCAAGGTGAGCTCGAGAGGTGGGAACCTCTTGGTGCAAGGGATGATGAGGCCCTCTTGTAACATCTCACCCTTCACAAGGAAGTTCGAATGCATAACAAGCTCCATATGATTCCTTATAGAATTTCTTCCTAACCAGATGCACGAAAAGAAGCACTCACTAGCCATAGTAACATGAAACCCATTGAAGACTTCCCTTTCTTTGTATCTCAAAGGATCCATGAACTCTTTGCCACTTTGGGTGTTCTTCATTTTATCATCATTCCCACCATGTTGTCCATGATGACACAAATATGGCAGCGATATGGGAGGAGACCAAAAAACTGAAATGCGATTCCCAATTTCATACCTTAGGCTGTCCTTTGCTTGTCCATCTTCTTTTTCCTTCTTGATTTCGTCCATGCCCTGTTGGCACATGCATGGAGTCTCTTTGTGGTCCTTTCCCAAGCCATGAGCACCTTCAACTTGACTCTTAGGAGCTGTTGTCCTAAACAGACTAGCAAGTTGATTGTTATCGTGTCTCTTGGAGAAATGGTTACCGACCATTCCTTTAGCTTCTTTTTCAATCCTGGATTCATCACATGTTGAAATAGGATCAATATTAACCAAACAATGATCACTAATTACCTCATAACAATGACTATCCCGACAATAATGGGATTAAGGGCCGAATCTTCATCCTTTATGGCTCCATCTCTTTCCAAATGCAGATCTCATTTTTCCCAGCATGTATGTGATGCTGAGGCTCAAAAATTTGTCATGTGGACTTGAAAACCCTCTACCATCAAGCCCTTCTTTATGCACAGCGTCCACACTCTTGAGTGCGAGGTCCTTATGGAGGGTTGACCCCTTCCTTGATGCTTTGGGTTTTGACCCCATGCCAAATCCAACTTTTTTGTTTCCAACCTCACGAATTCTGCAAAGGTAGTGCACCACGAAACTTCTCCGGAAAAGCTTTATATTCTTCATACCATGTACTGATGTTGCTCCCTTTGGATGGCTGAGAATTTATGACTTCTTTTGAAGAGATCCTTCCACCATTGGAGCCTTGAATGGTATGGATCATCCAGCCATTGAGTTGGCCAATATTTCTTGCCCTAGGGAAAACCGTTCGAACCTAGCATCGCTGAAAATTCTATCCACCATTTTTTATCTTCAAACTCTCAAGTTGGGAAGACCGAAGCTCTGATACCATTGTCATGTCCCTTTTGGGACTGAAAAAGGAGAAAAGGGGTTTACCGGATGTCCTAAAATGATCTTACCTGAAAAAACATTTAAGTATACACACAACAAACTGATAATAACTGAAAACCAATCTAAAATCAGCAGCCTCCTAGGGCAGCGAACTGTCTATGGGATTCGAGTCCACTTTTCACTATGAAAATCAATGAAAGAATGCCACGAAACAATTAATCTAGCCACAGCAATATTTATAAATAAAAAATACTTCAAAAGATTGAAGGAATATCTCGATGACCAAGCTAGAATTAATTATTTATAATAACAACCCAGCCAAAACCGAGGGCTAGGGAAAATAGTAAACCTTTACCAAAATTCACCAAAATGAAGATTCCGGCCTTATAAATTATGTCGAATCAAAATATGAAATCAAATTTGCAACTTGTGCCCTAGAAGGCACCCAAATACCCTCAAACCCTAGTCACTCCAACTAGGAAGGGTTCTAAAATTCATGCAAACCCTTTTAGATGTCTTCCTTGATCTTCTAGAGTCCAAATCTGCATGAGGTCTTCAAGATATCTTTGCTTCAACCAAGGATGGAGGGTTTCCGTCCCCCAACCAGCCACAAGAAGGGTTTTCGTCCTTCTTGGAAAGAACCACACAATTGAATTTTCGCCCAAAAGTGGAATGAACTAAGAGCAATCAGCCCAAAGAATAAAGGTAGATAAAATTTGCCAAAAAGATGTGTGCAAATGAAATCATTAATCTCCTTATATATCTCATGCTTGGCGCCAAAGGTCCAAAAAGACAAGACCGACCTCGTAAAGCATCCTTTACCTTCTAATTTTCCTTTAGGAACTCTCTAAGCCAGTGCGATGAGACCAAGTCCAAGTGGCCACAAAATTTGGTGCAAGTCAAAAGCGGTCTTTGAACGAGCAAATGGAGGAAACGCCAATTTCAAGGAGCCAGACAGGAATCAATCATGTGGATGAAGGCCGAGTTGAGTCGACAGCGAGTTGAAAACAATAACAAGAGCTTGCAAGTTTGAGTTGAAATTACGAGCAATGGATGTGGCTATGGTGACCTAAGCCGATTGGATCAACGAACGAAGCTCTTAACATAAAGTGCTCATAGAAGAGCTAAGTCAATCTAAGAGATGAAAGAGCCCGAGTGATAGCCCAAGTATGAAAATGGAATGGCAAGACATGAAGCCAAGGCATTATGAATAGAAACAAGGCGAAACAAAACCGAACTACATACGAGCAAAGCTTGTGAGGTAGTCCATAGAGCTCGATTCGAGTAGAGCTCCAATAAAGAACTCGTGATGCCTTGAAAGCTAGTATGAAAGGTGAGTATTCCAAGATCAACATAGAGGTGCCTTTGTTATCCTAGATGGTATCCGAGAATGAATAACTGTGTGAGAAAATTGCGGTAAGCCGAAACCGAGAGTTTGACAAAGTTGGAGCCAAGTTGTAGCTAGAGTCACAAAATGGTGAACAGTTAAGCATAATCAATCCCGCGAGGAAGGTAATCATCAACTTGTAGGAATACATCGCAAACTCAAATTGAGGAAAAGTTTGCCTAACGCAAAGAACTTTGGATGCATGCTTGATAACATTTAGGAATCGAGCCAATGAATTGAGGAAACTTGAATATACGATGGAGGCACCCACACTCTTTTAAGTCAATCCTACTACGAGTATACCACAATGCAATTGACACGATGCAATCGCCAAGCCTAGATTGCGAACACGTAAAAGAAGAGACGAAGTCAAATGCAAATGTGCATGAAACAAAGTCGAAATGCATCCAAACAGATTTAAGAGGCCCACAACATCGTGCTAAGTTGTAATGTCCCTTTTTCCCACTTAAGTACTTGAATTTGGACTTCTTGCCATCCCCTTTTCCGTGGCAACGAAGTAGGAGAGTTCAGAGAAGGAATTAAGATTCTTTTGCATTTGTTTATTCTAAATTTTAATGTTTCTTTTTAGCATGTGTTTTCCATTAACAGGTTGGCTGGGTTTTAAGGCATTTAAGGAGGCATAATAAAAGAATATAATGAATTATAGGGGTTGGCCTTGCTTTTCCAAGCTTTGGCGCCAAGAGGAGGTTATAAAAAGAGACTTGGAAGCTCATTTGCACATACATCTTTGGTGCATTTACTCTACTTGAACCTTTGGGTTGGTGGCTCATTGTTCTTCCACTCTTGGACGAAAACCCAAGTGTGTGGCATCTTCCTAGAAGGACGAAAAACCCTTCTAGTGGTTTATAGGGGGACGGAAACCCTCCTACCTTGTGTGAGCTTGAAGGATTGTTGTAGATTTGAGGGAAAGAAATCATAATCAGATTTGTATTTGCATTGAGTGGCCTCTCCTAGGTGGAGTGACCTACCTTGGAGTGAAGTTTGGTGCCTTAAAGGGCATATATTTGATATTTCACTTCATTTTCAGATTTGCCTCTATTTATAAAGTCGGAATCTACTTTGTGGTGAATTTTTGGGGTTTATAAACCCTCATTGCATAATTATTTTGGAGCTGTACTTCTGCTGGTTTTATTTAATTTTCAGCTGAGCATATGCATGTCTTTTTGGGTTGAAAACAGTTCTAGAATATCCCTAAAAGGTTTATAAAAATTGTGGATGCATTGTTAGATGGTATTTTGGGTGAAATTGTGAGTTTTCATACTGTTGTTCCTAAATTCAGTTCGCTGCCCTAATCTGAGTTTAATTTTCAGTTTGCTGGTTTTAATAATCAGATTTGACACCTTTGGGATTTGTGCTAATTTCCTAATTTTCAATTTTAGCCCTCAAAAGGGATATTACATAAATAATGTGGAAATGCATAACTTGAAGCATCCTCACATACATTATCCTCACAATACATGATAGCACTAAATTGGTTAGAGGACCCAACACCCTCGTATACATTATCTTCGTGATATGTGATAGCACAAAATTGTCTTGAGGACCCAATAGACTGAAACAACAAGATCAAAACTAGGACAGCCACAACGGACCCATGTCATCTGATGACAAGGAGATCGTGAAATGTGTTGCAAGCTCGAGCAAGTAAGCTCACAACTCACAAACTGAGTTCAGTCATTGAAGTTGTGACCCTAAGACTTCACAAAATAGGGAGATCATGAAACAAACGGGGAGATCAACCCAGTGCTCGTGTGTCAAATCAAGACAAGTCCGTATCTTCAAGTTGTGGACCTGAATCCACCAATATATCGCGAACCGAATGGTGAACTTACACCTAAGCGCAAACTCATATCTGAACCAAGTGGCCAGCTACGGACCCAAATCATTCATGGACCGGGAGATCGCAAAACGTGGCACAGGCTCTAACAAGAGACAAATTGAATGCTAAAACATGGAATAGAGACAAATGACTCCTTCCCAATGCACTAGATGACGTGGATCCTTGTTGGTGTCAAGGTGGCAAATCAACAATAAAAATGACTATTTTTTCAAGTCAATTCTTTTAAATTAGTCAACTTTATCTACAGTCATCATTTAAGAATTAATTTAATATTATAATGTGCATATCATAAAGTAACTTTAAGTGAACTAAAGTTGAGTACTTAGATGAGCAAATGTTATAATATAATATGAATGTCATTGTAATAGATATAGATCTTTTCTCTCATCCCTAGAGTGCTAACTGCAACTTTGTATGTACATATGCTTTTCTAGTTTCATGAATATGAAGAATGCAAGAAAATTGGATGAAAATCACTTCTTGCTTTTAAAGCTCTTCAATTATGAATCATGCTTTGTTGTTCATTATTGAAGGATGCCATTAACATTTCGATATTACTCCATTGTATGTGAAGCTTTGATAATGCAATCTTTGTATTGTGAATCTTTGTGAATAGTTTTCGTGCTACATACATACAATCTGGATGCAGGAACGAGTGATCTTCGTTCTTTGTGCAGCTAATGTTTTTGTTTCTATCTTCATGCGAGGGAGAAGGTTACTATTTCTTTGTGTATTTACCCCAAGTTATCCCAACAGTATTCTACATTTGGTCCGTTCAGGGTTTCTCCTCTATCTTTCCTTTTCTATTTTGTTGTTGTATATTTCCTTTGTGCTTTCCAGTTAAAAGCACCAAAAACCCAAAATACTCATATCATGTGAGGGAGCTACCCTCTCAAACGTAAAGGAAAATCACCGATTTCATGGTGATTTCTCAAATGTTGCAAGATATGTTGCTGTCTATTGGGCAAGTTTGTGAAGAAATCAGAGAAACTATAGTGACATAAAATCTTGCCAATAGGACAATAGGTCCCATAGTCTGAAAAAACTAAGAGAAGTTCTCATAAGGATTGGCATTGTTTAGGCAAAAATGAAGGAACAATTTCAACCTTAAAACTCAATAAATGAATGGGTCCTACCTCAAATGACCCTAATTATTAATGTAACTTTGTACTACTCCCCATCTAAACTTGTTCTTCCTTCGTACGCGTTCCAGAAGCTACAATGGGCAAAGCAAAACCTTCAATACATGATTAACAGGTTCACCTATCGGGTTCAACCAGTTGCTTCCCTCTATGATAGGCTGATCTAGTTGTTCAAAACATCTACCTGGCTTCTAGGAGGAAGAAAGAAACATGATTTGAGGCATCAGAAACCCTACCAGGTGTGTTCTATCATCCTTGTCATCCTCGTATATGTCTAAATCTTCTTCCTCATCCTCTTCCAAAATGGTAGACTCTATTCTATGTTTCTTCTTTTTCCTTGTTATCATCCCTCTCTTCAGTAACTTGATTACCAAGATATCTCTATGGAAATACTAATAGCTAACTCAGGTTATAGGAGATGTCTGAAAAAAATTCCCCTCCCGAAGTTGCTTGTGCATACACAGCATCCAAAAATAGCCAAATGGCATGTTGTGTCATGTAGATTCCTTTGCATGTCAAGGGAAAAAGGGTGTGAATCAAAACTGACACAAACTCCCCTCAATTGTAAATCTCACCGCAGCATAGACCCAGTATGTAATTAAGCATCTAACCTATAATATCAAGCACTTGCCCTATTGATTGACACAAATCATGTTCAAGATACACCACAACTCTTATAAAACCAAATATTAATTTTCTATTCCCGGTCCCCTTCACCCACACGTGGCTCAACTCTTCTTTGGCCATATCCCTCTTGCAAAGGTGTCGCATTGCATAATCTTCAAAAGCTAGTGTCATGTGATGGTTTCCAGCTAACTTGTTAAGTAACAACCCATGTGAGGGCACATTGAACAACCGTGTGAAATCCTACAAGAATGGGAGATTTTGACTTCCTTGTCCATCTAACAAATAAATGAGCATCTAGTGTCCCAATGATAACTCAAAACTATTCTAACCAAGTAGTGTTAAAATTACCTAGCACTGAAATAGGGGATCTGCAAAATTCTATTCTTGACTGTTCTTTGTAATGTTTCCTTTAGCTAATGGTCTTCCAATTTACCCATCCGTCATGTGTGGGATTCTATGAGAAGAAAGCTCTCCCAACTATGTGTCTTGAGAGTGGTAAAACCTTGATTTATTTTTCTGTGAATCACCCACTCTTTACTTCTTTCTGCCTCGTATTTTCCTTGGCTTGGAGCTTACCACTACCAATGAAGTTTGTACCATCTTTGGGTTTGAGGTAGAACTTTGTCTAAGAACTATACTACCTTCCCTACTCGTGTGAAAAAAATTAAATTTGTCTCCAATGCAAATTTTTGCCACACTAATGGTAGTGTTACGATTGAAGAAAGAGAGTTTGTGTTTATTCCATTAATAGTTTTTGCAGAAAACCCAAAATTTACAACAAAAGAATACTTACTAAAACCTCTTACTGCAGTTTGCTGGAATTTGGTTGTGTTCCTCCAAACTTAGGATTTCAAAGAAACCTACAGTAGGGCTACTTCCTGGAGCAGGTGCCAGTGTTGAATGTTGGTTTGTTACACTTCATTCTACTTATGACAGTAAAAACCTAAATTTTTCCAATATGTTATTATGCTCCAATGGCAATGCAGAAATTGTAGGACACCCAGCTAAACTTGCAGTTGTTAGCCAATCGTATGGCTTCAACAGGTGGGTGTACAGTTTAATAAGGTGAGTAGGAGAATAGTAGAATATGGTGCTGATGGTCATGAGAGGATGACCAGCAGATTGAGGCGGTCATATAGCTGCGGCAATCGGTCGATGATGTGGTCATACAACTGCAGACGTTTTTACATATGTTTGTATGATGCCCCTATTGCTCAACCTTGCTCTTCTTCCTCTTGGACATACATCCCTACTACCTCTTGCTCATACACTTCTTCCATTCCTTGTGGTTTCCGCTCTTTGTACAATTTCTTTGATCCTATCTGACAGCATGGTGATATTGTTCCCTCATAGTCGTGCAGTCTTACTTTTCCTGACTAGTCATACAATTTTAATCTTTATTGATCATATGGTTTTAATCTTCGTTGGTCATATTATTCATATGCTTCTTTATGTTGGAAATTTTTGGTAGATGTTTAGATTGGCCATACGGGTCCCTTTAAATTTCTTTTTCTCCTTTTTCACCTTTACCCATAGCTTCTTTGTTGGTGGGCCTACTTCATCTGTACACAAAAGTCCAATGTCAACCATATTTATATTCTCAATCTTCATTGAATACTCTTTCAATTTGGAGCCTTTGACAATGTCTTTTACCATCAATCCATCCAAGTTCTCTAGCCAATTGCTCCATTCTCAAAGATCTCTAAAATTTTAAATGGGTCAAGCCACCAAATAAAATTTCTTCTTGCCTCTTGTTATATCTAAGGTATAGAGCTCTTGCTCTGAAATTTATCCGTCAAAGGTGCTTATCATGCCCATACTTCCATCTTTCCTGCATGACTTCAGGTCACACAATATATTCAGCCAGGTAAACAATTCTACAAGGATATCGTCATCACCCAGTCAGTTCTCAACCGCTATCCTTAAGCTCGGCACCAGATATTCCATCAGAATTGCTGCCAACTAACTGTACATTAGTTGGAAGGGTGTGTGGCTAGTAACCACTTTACACATACGATAGGCCCACAACACTACAGGCAAGTTTTCTTCCCAATTTGCATCCTCTATACCACACGACTTCCAGATTACCGATATTTATACTTTGTAGCCTATGCATATGGTCATTCACTCGTGGGTAGTACACGCTTAAGAGGAAATGAAATATGTGGAACTCTAAAGTCATCAACCAAATCACATGGTTTACAAAATGCCCTCCTCTATCACTGATAGTCTATGTCGGAACCACGAACATAATGACAACTTGTTCGTAGATAAATTTTGTTATATTATGGCCATTGTTGTCCAAAAACACTCTGGCTTTTGCCCACATGGTTAAATATTCCATGGTAACCACAACGTACTTGTAATGATGAACCTTGTTGACATTCAATGTTCCAATGAAATCCAGGCCCCATCTTTTCAAAAGTTCATGGGGCTACGACGGGCACAAGGACATAAAGTCCTCTAACAAGTGTCACATCCCATTACCCATTCCTTGGGGTCATGGTGCAGTGTTAGCCACCATAATCCTTCTTGTAGTACCTTCTTTGTTGTAGCATTTAGTCCCATGTGTCTTCCAGTAAGTCCTTCGTGCAATAACAGGAGCACATCCTAAATCTCCTCTTTTGTTACACATTGTTCCATGATATGGTCAAGTCCCATCATGTACAAAAGACCATCAAACGACTAGAATGTTTGGGCCTTCAATACCAATTTCCTACGCTCAGCAGCTTGTATGTCAAAACGGAATGAAGCAATAGATAGAAACTTCCTAGTATTGTCATACCAAGATGGCACAATAACAATTTACAATAAGTGGGTGTCTAAAAAATCTTCATCGACAACTTCTAGAGGTTCACATGACTTTATATGAGAAAGATGATCAGCACTCACATGATTCTTTCCGCCAAACAATGATTTTGAACATGAATTCTTGCAGCCACATCAGCCATATGCTTATCTGACCTTTGATATTTGGCTCATTGACCGAGTACAACAATGCCTAGTAGTCTACATAGAATGTGAACGCTTCCGAGAAGTTAACGTTCTATGGTACTATAGTTCTTCTCAGCGTTTGATAAGAGTCAGCTCGCAAAGAACATGGGATGAACGTACCTTGAGTCCCTACTTGGGCCATGGTAGCTCCAATAGCATAGTTGGAAGCATCAACATGCACATGGAAATCCTTATCCTAACCTGGATATACAAGGATATGTGAACTTATAAGGCATGCCTTTATTTCTTCAAATGCATGTTCCTACTTGTTCGACCATACAAATAGAGCTCCCTTCCTTATTAGCATTTCTAAATGGTATGAGAATTATGCAAAAACTTTAATGAAGCATCGATACTACCAAACATGCCCCAAGAATGACTTTAACCCAATGATGTCCTTAGGCACTTCCATTTTTAGTACCACATGTACTTTGTCGAGATTGACCTTCAATCAATCCTTACAAACAATATGTCCAACAAATTTTCCTTAGGGAACCATAAACATGTTTTTCTTTAGATTCAAAGCCAAATTTTCCGCTCAACAACATCGCATACATTTTGTCAAGGCCCAAAGGTGAGTATCTCTAGTGTTTATGGATCATTCGTCCCAGAAGACTTAAAGTTACCAGTCACCATTTTTTCAAAAATGTGCCAAATGACTACTAGAAAGTGGCCGTAGCATTACATAATTTGATTGGCATCCAGCTGTGCGCATAGATTCCATTTACCACTACAAAAGCGATTTTTTTTCCTCTTTGCCCATGCTGATTTGATTATACCCGAAAAAGTTGTCCATAAATAAATAAATCTCGTGACCAAATACTTCTTTAAGTATAGAATATACGAGGATTGTGAACGGGTCCTTGATAATGCGGCGCATTGAGACTTTGAAATCCCATGCATATTCTTATTTGCATAGATTCTTTCCATAAACTAGCCACTATTAGGGATACCCATTCACTTGTCTCAAATTTAGGATTATACCTACCTAACATTTTATCGATCTCATCCTGGACCTTAGCAACATAATTCTTGTTCATCCTATTTAATTTTCTCCTTGTTGAACCTAATCTTGGCCCTACGGGGATTATATGCACTCACATTTCAAGGGGAGCTTTTCAAGTCTTTGTGTGTTCGAGAAAACAAATCCTTGTCGAACAAGAATATGCAAAACATTGTTGCCTTGATATAACGTCCTAATCATCTCCCACCATAATGATTTTGGGAGCCCTCTATGTTCCCAAATTCAAATGACACTCGTAGATTTCTTATACTTCATATCCTCAACCGGACCAAACTCGTGAGAAGGTTTTTCATTTAACTTTGCACAACCAAATTTATATTCCATGAATTATGAGGAATAAATCAAGTATGAGGACAACGGTTCAATCATCTTTCAATTCGACTCCTATATCCCTTTATAGTTTGACTTTGTTAGTGAAATAATTTGTTGTAGGACAAATTAGTGGTTTTCATCAATGCTCTGGGACTAGGTCCCTCCTCTTAGGAATGGGGAGGCTCTCATTTATTGAATGCAAGAAAGAATAAAATATGTGGGTGGTCGTTAGGCCGGGATCACACAGAATACTCCACTAAACCTATGGCAAATTGTTTGTATGGAATACAAGGGAGAAATTTTCTTAAAAAGAGGTAAAGGGAGATAGGAAAATAGGGAGAGGGTTAAGTTTGTGAGTAGGCACTTGCAAATTTCACAAACATTAACCAGAGTAGGTCCACATTCAATAGGAAAGAAAACAACTGTGTAAGCAATAGCAAGATTAAAAAATCATGGACACAAATTTCTATTGATTTATTCCTCAAAGACACATTTCTTTCTTGGTTGTTCAAGATTACAAAGCTTGCATAGTTGGAAAGTAGGAAGTAGAAGAACATAGACAAGGAGATAGAAGAAAATAACTTCTTTCTTGTAGTAATAGGAGAACAAAAGCTAACCCCTTTGGAATGGAGAAGTCATCCAATATATAGCCTTACAAAGTGTCTCTTCATCTCCCCCAAAGTGACTTTTCATATTCCTACCACTTGTGACCTTTCATATTCCCGTAGGAATAAAAATAAGTTCTTTTCTTATTTATGAAAAAGAACTTTTACAATGCAAAATTAAAAGGTCACTTAAATGAATAAGACAAAATAGCCAAAAAGTACATTCCCAATGAAGAATTAAAATGTAGAGAGAGAAGGAAGAAGAGAGAAGTGATCAATCCAAAGATGATCCAAGATGAAGTTGTGTTTTTCCTTCATTGTGGAGATGAATGTTGCAATTGAGTAGAATCTTCCTCGGTTGCTTCTCTAATCAAGGCATGTCTTGTTTGGGACTGAGAAATGATGTTCCACCTCTTATCCAAAATGATCACCTTTGGTCATGCTTGGGAAACTCTCTTTCAACTCTCCATCCTTGTGAGCAATGGTAGGTTACACAAATCAACTCTTTGTCATGAACACGATATCTTGTCACTCACATGAGCAAATACTCATCTTGTAATCATCATGAAGAATGAACTCACACCATGCATGCCTGGACTCGATAACCATGAGCTCTCTTAGATTTGACGGTATCAAAGATTCATGAGAATCCTCGGTGGAAACATGGCAATCCTCTGAAATGGAAACATTTCCTCTTTGTGAGATGACACCAAGCAACAATTGAATGGGCAATGGATATGCACCAGTTTTGAATAGCCCACCCGAAAATAAATTTTCCTCCACACTGACTTCAGGGGTTCTTTAAGCATCCTTGTTTTTAGGTCCTCCAGATCCATGTTTGTCACATCACTATCACCTACATTGGGATACTTAGTGTTTAATGTGGAAATTGGCTCTAAACCTGAGTATTTGAACTTCATGGTGACAAAAGTTAGTGAAATGGACGGAGATGGATGGATATGAAAAATTTGACCAAAATCCCAACACTTACTATTTTAGCAGGTTCTACCCCGGATGTCTACTTTTAGCAAGTTTCCCAAATTAGCACTTTTGAGTGTTCTTGATATAAAAGGAGTGATGGTGACTCAAAAAGTGACTGTTTTTTGAATCTTGCTATTTTTAGTATGTGAGAACCTAGTAAAGGTTACTATTTTTAGTAAGTGGTCTCCTACGTATTGGAATGAGATGGCAACAGTCTCAAAAGTTTCGTTTTCACTCTAAGATGCTTTGCTCCGAATTTCGAGAGGTTTTGGCTCATTAAGTCACCAGGAAAATGTCAATACATTTGAAGAGGGCAGAATACTAAGAGAAAACTTAGTCCTCCATATCTCCAAAAATACTCCACCTCATCATGCAAGCAATGGCTCAAATGAAAGCTTATTTTATGAGAAACATTTGCTCCAAATTTTAGGCAATTTGGCTCACCGAGTCATTGGAAAAATGCAAATACATTAGACGAGGGCAAAATATTGAGAGAAAACGCAATCTGTATCTCCAAAATGCTCCACATCATCATGCAAGCAAGCAACAACTAAAATGAAAGCTTATTTTATGATGAACATTTGCTCCAAACTTTTGGCGATTTGGCTCGCCGAGTCACCGGGAAAATGCAAAATCATTTTCAGTTGTTATGGGCGAAAATGGAGTTCTTGGCTAGAAAATTCTTTCTCAAATAAAAATAAATCATGTCATGATAGCCCCAAGTGATAAATAATCAGAAAGGCATTTTCAAATGGAACAGTTTGGCAAAGTTTAGCAGTTTTTCAACCGTGTGCTCACTAAGTTGTTTGGAAACCAAGGCACAAAGCTGGTTTTAATGGCTTCCATGGAGGAAAAATATGAAGTTTTAATGGAGTTTCATGTTGAAATTTTTCTATTTTCACGTTGGGGTGTTTTTAGAGGGAAAACTAGATTTCAAAAAATGACCTAGTGTTGGAGTTTTAACCCTTTCTTTATTTTATTTTTATCACTTTAACTCAACACTTACCCAACATGGTTTAACCCAGGTCAGGTGGGGGTTATAGGGTGAGTTGCATCCATGAAAATAGGGGACAGTTGAGGTGAGGGGACAATGGGAACACTAAGTTGCACTTTGCATCAGAGTCACCATGTGGGAGCATGTGAGGGAGATGGAGGGGATAAGAAAGAGAAATGTATCATGAGCAAGATGGATGAATGTTGGCTATGGCATAGAAGGTTGGGCCACCTAAACTTTGATAACTTGGTCAAGATTAGCTCCAAGAAGTGTGTGAAGAATATGCCTAAAATCACCAAACCTACAAACACACTTTGCAAGGCATGTCAACATGGTAAGCAAACTAGAAGGAGATTCAAGTTTAAGGAGTACTCTACTTCATGACCTTTAGAGCTAATACACACTGATTTGTGTGGACCTACAAGGGTTCAAAGCATTCAAGGAGACAACTACTTCATGCTACTCATAAATGACTACACAAAAATGACTTGGGTAGCATTCTTGAAAGAAAAGTTAGAAGCTCTTGATAAGTTCAAGGCTTTCAAGGCTCCAGTTGAAAATGAAAAGAATGTAAAAATCAAGTGTCTAAGATCTGACAGAGGAGGAGAGTTTTGGTCAAATGAATTTGATGATTTTTGTGAAGCTCAAGGAATAAGGAGATAGTTCTTAACAGCTAGGACACCTCAGTAGAATGGGGTAGTGGAAAGAAAGAATAGGACAGTTCAAGAAATGGCAAGGACCATGTTAAATGAATCAAGGCTACCTGATGGATAGTGAAGAGAAGCAGTAAGTATTGCAGTTTACACTTTGAATAGAGGACAAATAAGAATTAATGGTAATAAAACCCCCTCTGAGTTGTGAAAAGGCATACCTGCTAATGTGGAGCATTTTAGAGTGTTTGGAAGCAAATGCTTCATCAAAAGAGATGAGGAAGACCTAGGTAAATTTGATTCAAGGTCTGATGAAGGGATATTCTTGGGATACTCATCAATAAGCTCAGCCTATAGATGTTACAACAAGAGATTGCAAAAGATAGTGGATCAGACATCATACAAGTCAATGATTGGGAGTTTGTTGTATATTACTGCCTCTAGACCTGATATCATGCAAACAGTAGGTCTTGTGGGAAGATTTCAAGCAAATCCAAAGGAAAACCATTTGCAAGCAGTCAAGAGGATACTTAGGTATCTCAAGGGGACTATGGAGTTTGGGTTGTGGTACCCAAGGAGAAAGGAGTTCAACTTGACAACCTATACAGATGTTGACTGGGAAGGGAGTCTAGATGATAGGAAGAGCACTAGTGGAGGGGCTTTCTTCTTAGGATAATGCCTAGTTTCATGGATAAGCAAGAAGCAAGCATCAGTGGCTTTATCTACTTGTGAGGCTGAGTACATTGCAGCAACTTCATGTTGTACTCAAGTTCTATGGATGAGACAGACCTTAAAGGACTACAAGGTGGAGTATGACAATCCTATTCCCATCTATTGTGACAATACAAGTGTCATAAGTGTTTCAAAGAATCCAGTCATGCACTCAAGGACTAAGCACATTCCCATCAGATATCATTTCCTAAGAGAGCAGGTTAGTGAACAAAATGTTAAGCTTGAGTATGTATCTACTAAGGATCAGATTGCAGACATTCTAACCAAACCACTTCCAATGGCAACATTTGAACATTTAAGACAGGAGTTGGGTGTAATTCATGTTCCTAGCAGTCATTAAGGAAGTCAATAACTTAAGGGGAGCTAATCAGGTGGTTCTTTAGCTCCAAGAGAAAGAAAGTAGTGTTGAGAAGGTATGCATGGAGATAGGGGGAGCATGTTTGTTTGATGCTTCCTATATGGTGAGTTTTGTTGCAAGAAATGTGATCTAAGATGCTGCAAGTATCTCATTGTCATTAATGTCAAAGGGGAGAATGGTGTCTAATGTTCAAAATGGGGAGAAATAGAGTGGTTTTCATAGTGTTTCTAAGAGTGGTTTCCATCAATGACAAGGGGAAGATTGTTGAGTGTTGTCATTGATATCAAAAGGTTGATGTCATAGGTCATTGATGTCAAAGGATGATGTGGGAGATTGTTGAAGTATTGTCAGTGATGTTCATGGATGATGATGTCAGAAAGAGAGAATTTGAAGACAACTTGAAGGTTGTCAAGGTCAACATGGTGCTTGAGAGATTGATGTCAAGGGTTGGTGTCAAGGTCAGCATGTCAGCTTGAGAGAAGAGAGAATTTGAAGACAACTTGAAGGTTGTCAAGTTCAGCATACAAGACACAAGTCTTCATTGAAGAGTGTTCAAGTGCATAGGAAGCCTAGTCATGAGGCATGAAGAGAGATGAAGAACCATGGATGGTCACATGCATGTGAAGGATGTTTGGGCACTGTGTGGGCATGGTAGTGAGGTGGCAAGACACTCATGAGTTCTTCGAGTCCACCTATAGGGGTAAAGCCTTCATTCTAGGTCTACACTTAGACCCTCCTAAACCCTACCTAGCCTAATGAGGCATGGTGATTAGTTGTAAGAGTGAAAATGCACATGTGAGCATGGAAAGAGGTAAGGTGAGTTGTTCCAAGTATGATGATGCAGGTTGAAGCCATGGTTTGAAGGAAAAAGCAATAAAATGAAGTTTTAGGCCTTCTTGAGCTCACAAAATGAAGGATTCCACACCCGAGAAGCACTTTCAGTTGCTCAAATGCTCATAAATCCTTTGTATGGGAGTCTGAGTTGTTTAGGAGAGATGGGGAAGGGTTCTAGCTAAGAACTCCAGGCATTAGTTTAGGATTCTAAGTCCTATCCTTTATGAACAATCGTTAACACCATAATTGGTCAAAAACCTCTCTAAAACCCTAACAAGGACTCGATAGGAAAGATCTTGTTCTAATCAGCTCAGGATGGATTGAATTGCTCAGGAAACCTATTGGAGCTTGTAATGGACTCTCCCAAGTACCTCCAAGTGGTGGTGGTTAGTCAGATGAGAGAGAAAATGTGCGGTACATGCCTATTTTGTCAAGTTGTTGTAGCTCTCAAAAGTTACATTGGCCAAGATGAATAAATGGATGATAGAAGGTGTTAGAGACCCATTCTTCATGTCTATGGTGGTTTCTGGACATCTTCTAGTCTCTATGTGTGCCTATGAAGTCATCCAACTCAAGCAGTCACAAACAGGCCTAATGGAGAAAAACCAAGCTGACTTGAAAAGATGAATTGATGGTGATTGCAGAGTAGAGTGGTGGAATAAAGTGCATGGACAAGTTGTTCAGGTCCTACATGACATAAACATGCTTTGAAGAAGCTCTGAGAGTCAATATATGTGGAGAAGAAGTGCTCACGAGCTAACTTGTTTGACTCTGTCTGAGACAGGGTTATTGAGGTCAAGTAATTGGTCTGCAAAACCAATACTTGCCATTAGATGGTTTTGCTTTATGAGAGTGTTCAGGTGTTCTCATAGGACCATATCCATGCATCAATTATGACTGGTTTTTGAGGTATTTTGGGCAGTTTGTTCTTAGAAAGCTTTTATGCCATGAATGAAAGGTGGAGAGCTAAACAAGCATGGAGGAGCTTAGAATTGGTCATTGAAAAGTATGTGAAAGGTTTTCGAATGTTGGAGAAGGTTATGTGAGCCCAAGAAATTCATGGTGTGTCGTTAAGTATGCAGACCTAATGCAATTAGGTCTTCATAAGTCCTAAAGGAGTTTTAGGCCTAATTGAGTTATTATGAGACCAAAAGAGGTTTAAGTTGTGATTAATTCATGTTTATAAGATGTTCTAAGACCTATTGTATGGCCGACCTAAGTGGTTTTAGGTGTGTATGACCAACCTAGTGGTATATGTTCTTGAATCATGTATATATATGCAAGGCAATTTTAGGCCTATTTAGGTGTGTGTGTGTGATGAGCAAGATATAGTGCTTGAGCGAGCTATAGCGGTTCTTGTAGACCATATGAGATGGGTAGAGGGCCTTATTGATTATCACACAAGTGGTATGCTCTTAGAAGGTTGATGTCTACATGCATATAGCCAGGTGAAGAAGATTGATGAGCGAAGAAGTATGCTATGCAGATTTAAAAAGTGGTTAAAAGAGCAGAAGAGCAGAGGGGTGTTCATCATTTGTTGATGGAACAATAGAGAGTTCAAAAAGTGTTCATTTTACAGAGGTGGATGAGTTGGTGCTAAGTCACTTAGGGAGTTGGTGCTTCCTTGCAAGTTGGTGCTTGTTAAAACCTAGTTAAGTAGGTGCTTAACTTATTTGGGGTTGGTGCTCCAAGTTGAGTGGGTGCTCAACTGAATTTTGATCTTTTGCAATCATTTATAGGACAGTAGTCCATTTGTAGAGGTCTTAGTGGGTTTTCTTCCCCTTGAGGGTTTCCCACTTATATATGTGTGTTCTCTCTTGCTTTGTGTTCATATGAATGGTTGTTTATGCATTGTAAGATCACTATGTTGCTTTGATGGTTCATGCAAGTTAATGTATATTAAACGATAAAAGATAATTGAAAGAAAAGTTTTATAAGAACACTGATTCACCCCCTCTCAGTGTATTGTGCTTCCAACAATTGGTATCGAGCTTGGTCCTTTGGAGCAGGCCTAACAGCTTGAAGGAGATCCTAGAAGCACAAGCATGTCTAGTCAAGGAGGTTTCTCAACCAATAAGGCTCCTCTCTTCAATGGGACTAACTATGCATTTTGGAGCATCATAATGAAGACCTATCTAATGTCATTAGGTTATGACATATGGCAATCAGTGGTTGATGGATACACTTCACCTCCTACACCACCGACTGATGCAGCAGGCAAGAAGGCTAGTGAAGATAACTTTGAGGCAATCATTGCCATCCTATGTGGTCTTTCAAACACAAAATTTGTAAAGATCATGCATTGTGACTCAGCCAAAGGTATTTGGGAAAAATTGCAGACCATCTATAAAGGAGACACCAAAATGAAGTTAGCAAAGTTGCAGACCCACCGAAGGCAGTTTGAAAGTCTGAGAATGAAGGAGGATGAGAACATTTTGCTTATTTGTTGAGGGTAGATGAAGTGGTAAATGTCATCGAGGTCTAGGAGAAAAATTAGAAGAATCAACAATGGTGCAAAAGGTATTGATATCCCTAACATCCAAGTTTGATTCAAAGGTCTCTGTTGTGGAGGAAATCAAGGATCTAAACACATTACAAATGGATGAGCTTCATGGTATCTTGACTACCTATGAAATGAGAACCAGTGATGGAAGACCCTCCAAGAAGGAAGTTGCATTCAAGGCTGAGAAGAAGTCACAAGGTAAAAAGGTCAAAGAAGACATTGATTCAAATGATGACAAGATAGAAGCCATGTTTGTCAGAAAACTAAGGAAAGGATCAGGTAAGTATAAAGGTAAGTTTCCATTTAAGTGCTTTAATTGTGGTAAGGTTGGTCACTTTGCATCCAAGTGCCCTAACAAAGATAAGGATGATGGAGAGCATGATGAACATCATGGTGAGGATAAGAAGTCCTATAAGCATGAAAAGAACAAAAGGAGTTTCAAGAAGTATGAAGGCAAGAAAGGGTCATTCAAGAACAAGAGAAATTTTTATACCAAAGAAGACAGTAGCTCCTCTGATATAAGTGATAGTAGTTCATCTGAGAGTGATGATGACAGTATTGATCATGATATCAATGAAACTCTATTCATGGCCATAAAAACAGATGGTGAAGGTTGTTCAGTATTGAAAAGCCTTGTGAAGGATAAAGAATCAGATGAAGAAGAGGCAGAAGTGAACCTTGAGGAAGAATTGCTGAGTTCTCTAGATGAGTTGAACCAAAAAAAAAAAGAATCAGAAATTGAGGTCATTAATCAAGGATTATGAGGAACAAATCAATAACAAGGCTAATGAACATGATGAGATCATTAAACAACTGGAAACTCAGGTTGAGATTGTAACAACAAGTCTTAAGACCAAGGAGGAAGAATGCACCAAGTTCATAATAGAAATGGAGTCCTTGAAGGTAGAATTGGATCAGGCAATAAACAAGTTGAAGACACATCAAAAGTTTGAAAAGAGCACTGAAATTCTTAGTGATATCTTGAGTAGTCAAAGGTCTCCACATGATAAGGCAGGTCTTGGTTTTAAAGAAGACCAAAAGAAGAGCAAGGAAAATGATAAGGCGGGTCTTGGTTTCAAAGAAGATCAAAAGAAGAACAAGGAGACTAAGACCTCAAAGGATAATAGGTCATCAAGAAGTGATGACACTGACAAAGTAAAGACAAGTCCTATCAAGAAGACAAGGTATGAAAATTCTTTCAATGGCTATTGTTTCTTATGCAATCAATATGGACATAGAGATGTGAATTGTAGACCTCATGCTGACACTGACAGAGTAAAGCCAAGGTATGTAAATCATTTCAAAGGCTATTGTTTCTCATGCAATCAATATGGACATAGAGTTGTGGATTGTAGATCTCATGATAGAATCAATTCCTCATGGAGGAATGAAATGAATGCTCATTTCAACAATAGAAGCAGAATTTTTGCTACAACTATAAACAAAGAGGACATATTGCAAGGTATTGCAAGATGAGAAATATGAGGAAGATCAATCAAGACAAAAAAGGTAAACACCATGAAGTCAGACCCTGTGGATGAGGTAAAGGAGGAACAAAAGACTAAAGGAGAAGAATATTTGATAGCTCAAACTGCTTTTCACATCCAAAATGAAGATATGATCTGGTATATAGATAGTGGTTGCTCAGGCCACATGATAGGGAACAAGAACAAGTTCATTTCATTAAAGAAGAATGCTTCAGGTACAGTGAGATTTGGAGATAACACATATGCCAATATTATTGGCAAGGGTACCTTGAGTTTGGACAATGGGAAGACCAAGATGAGAATGTGTTGTATGTAGAAGGCTTGAAACATAACTTGTTGAGTGTAAGTCAAATGTGTAGTCAAGGACACACACTAATATTTCATGACAAAGGGTGTGACATAAGGAGAGCCAATTCAGGTAGACTAATTGCCAAGGCTAAGAAAACTGAGAACAATATGTATGTTTTGAGTGAGATCAAGAAGGAGAAATGTTTCATGAGCAAGATGGATGAATGTTGGCTATGGCATAGAAGGTTGGGCCACCTAAACTTTGATAACCTAGTCAAGATCAGCTCCAAGAAGTGTGTGAAGAATATGCCTAAAATCACCAAACCTACAAACACACTTTGCAAGGCATGTCAACATGGTAAGCAAACTAGAAAGAGATTCAAGTCTAAGGAGTACTCTACTTCAGGACCTTTAGAGCTAATTCACACTGATTTGTGTGGACCTACAAGGATTCAAAGCATTCAAGGAGATAGCTACTTCATGTTACTCATAGATGACTACACAAGAATGACTTGGGTAGCATTCTTGAAAGAAAAGTCAGAAGCTCTTGATAAGTTCAAGGCTTTCAAGGCTCTAGTTGAAAATGAAAAGAATGTAAAAATCAAGTGTCTAAGGTCTAACAAAGGAGGAGAGTTTTGGTCAAATGAATTTGATGACTTTTGTGAAGCTCAAGGAATAAGGAGACAGTTCTCAGCAGCTAGGACACCTCAACAAAATGGGGTAGTGGAAAGAAAGAATAGGACAGTTCAAGAAATGGCAAGGACCATGTTAAATGAATCAAGGCTACTTGATGGATACTGGAGAGAGGCAATAAGTACTGCAGTTTACACTTTGAATAGAGGACAGATAAGGATTAATGGCAATAAAACCCCCTATGAGCTAAGCAAATGCAAACCTGCTAAGTGGAGCATTTTAGAGCATTTGGAAGCAAATGCTTCATCAAAAGATATGAGGAACACCTAGGTAAATTTGATTCAAGGTTTGATGAAGGGATGTTCTTGGGATACTCATCGGAAAGCTCATCCTATAGATGTTACAACATGAGATTGCAAAAGAGAGCGGAAAGCACCAATGTGAAGGTTGATGAGACTGGTACTCTTAAAGGCAACGGTGTTGGATCATTTGTTATACACAATAAATTTGAAAGATCCCAAACCCCTTTTTGCTGAATACTTTTTTTTTTTAATATATATTGCTCTGGCTCAAATTTGAACTGATAACATCAAAAGAATCCATAGAACACCATACTTAAACTGCATAGATAAATTAAATAAAATAAACCCATGCAAACCGGGTGAATACAAAAAAGGTGCCTAGGGTTTAACAGGCAGATTTCTTCATAAACAATTCAGCCGTGTATTTAATAATGATTTCTGATGCTAAATATTACGACAATACAATTATAAATCTGCAGATAGATTGATAATAAAGATTGTCCAAACCCACTGTAAATGATTCAAACCAAATCGATTTGATATATAACTGATGCTGGAAATTACAATAATTATCTATCATGAAAAATACCTCAGATACTACATAAAACAACTGTAGAATAAGTCGCCCCACTCTAGAAGAAGTTTGTATGCCCACTGCTGCAATTTATTTCTCTTTCAAACTGCTGGAATGATAAAAACCTATGAATACAATGAAGATCCCTGAATAGGAACTCCTCTCACTGCTCCTGGGGTTTCCGTCCACAAGAGGAATAATCCAGAGGGTTTCCGTCCTTGGATTTTGTCTGCAAAAGCTCAAAGCTAACTGCCGGGAGAAAATAATAATAATCTGGAATGCCTTTGCCCAAGTCGCATTTTTTCCTTATAGCCAAAAAACCCTCCAAAGATGCAAGTCGCACTTTTCCCAAAACAACATAATTAATTATTTCCTTCTCCAAGCAAGTCACATTTTTGGCTTATTTGACCCTTCCCCAAGGCAAGTCACATTTTTTGCCTAGGAAGGCACATTAAATAATTTATTAATTTATTTAAATGCACTTTCCTAAGTCAAAGTCACTTAAACAGTCTATTAATTCATTATATGTGCTTTAATGATATTTTACTTTATTTTGAGCACAATATAATAAAATTAATAAACCAAAGTCACCCTTGAAGACACCCTTTGGCCTTCAGGTAGACAAAATGGGCCAAAGGTCTTTGACCGAACTATTCGAGAAAGAGGGACATTACAGTCCTCCCTTCCCGAGATTGCTTGTCCCCAAGCAACTATAGAGTTGGATGTTGTAATATAGACTCACCCTCCCATGTAGCATCCTCTACTGGTAACTCTTTCCACCTCACCAGGAACTCCCGAATAACTCTATTCCTCAATCTCCTCTCTCAGCTATCCAAGATCTCCTCTGGCACTAAATCCAATCTCCCTTCCTCATCCAAGGGTGGTAACTTTGTAGAAGAAATAATGTGCTGCCCCAAGGCCTTTTTCAAGCAAGATACATGAAAGACATTGTGTATCTTACTCTTAGAAGGCAACTCTAGCTCATATGCCACTTCACCAACTCTCCTCGACACCTTGTATGAACCATAGAATCACGGCTTGAGCTTTTCAGCCCCACTCTTCTTGAGAGTACTCTGTAAGGCTGAAGACGTAGAAAAACCATGTCTCCTACCTCAAATGATCTCTCCACTTTGTGCCTATCTGCATACATCTTCCGCCGATTCTCGGGCCCATTGAATATTTTCCTTAAGTACCTTAAAGATGTCCCGACCATAGTTTTAAAAATCACAATTTATCGACAATAAATTGCGATAAATCATTTACAAGCATGAAAACAATTAATCTTTTGAAAAATCGCAATTTTTGTTATGCCGATAAATCGCGATTATTGGCGATAAAATACCCTCCAAAATCGTTGAAAATCGTGGCAAAACTCGTCGAAAATCGTGGGGAAAATCGTGGCTTAGGGTTAAATACGAAAATAGACCAAATCGATTTGTTTTTCTCTTGTTTTCTCTTTGCCCGACTCGTTTTTGCTACTGCGACCTGCATTTACTCCATTCGTGGGCATTCGACGTGGGTAGGAGGGCACGCAAGTTCAGTTCGTGGCCAGTTCGTGCCCTAGCAGGTAAAGAATACTGTATTTTTTTTTTTTTTCAATACAGTGAATACACTGATTTTTCAATACTGTAAGTGTAAATATTAAAATTTATATTACAAATTTACAATACAGTGAATACACGACTTTACAAATAAATATTTAACAATGAAAATACTTACTGCCTGTAACTTATTAATATTAATACTTAATACTAATAGTATTTATTTAAAATTTTAATATATTAATTCGTTTTGATTCTTTTATATATATTTAATATATTACGGTCTTTGTTAATAGTTAACTGTTATACAACTTATATAATATATAGTATATTGTACAATGTATATATTTATATAAAATAACAGTCATATTGTATTTTATTTTATTTTATACGTTTTGTATATTTTGTACAATGTACATTATTATAAATTTATACTTATAGTTAACACTTAATAACTGTACAATATACACTATACACTATACAATTATAATAGTATATTCAATATTGTATAACGATTTTAAAAATATTATCTATGAAGTTATCATAATATACTAACGTCTTCAATATAGTTTTTTCGTAATATACTAACTTTTTTGGTCAAAACTTAATCGAAAATATGCATATGGGCCTATGGCATTCTATAGAGTCACTTCTCGCATCATTTAACATTGTTTTTACATTTAATTTAAGTATATTTTATGAATTTAAATGTTTTTAAAAGTAGCGATAAAGTTGCCAATAAATTGCCCATTCCCGATTCAAAATTTGGCCTGCCGATTAATCGTCGATAACGATTTTTCAAACTATGCTCCCGACTATCCTCGTAAACTCTCCTAAGCCTTGGGAGCTCTATTGTCCCCAAACGCCAAATCAACAAAAGATCTCGCATCATATCCATACAATGCTCGGAATGGAGTCATACCAATAGACATATGGTAAGTGGTGTTATAGCAATACTCACATAAATATAGCAACTTTACCCATGCCTTTTGCTGTCCTACAACATAGTTACGAAGATAACCCTCTATCCACTTGTTCACAATCTCTGTCTGCCCATTAATCTGAGGGTGATAACTAGTGCTAGGAGTCAACTCAGTGTGAACCAAACGGAAAAGCTCCTGCCAAAATATGCTCATAAACCTGTTATCCCGATCACTAACTATGTTCTTCGGAAGTCCATGCAACTTGAATATCTGACGGAAGAACAAATCAGCCACATGAGGTGCCTTAAAGCTGGTAGGGACAGCAAAAATTGTGCATATTTTGTCAACCGATCAACTACTACATAAATGCGATCATTCCCTTGCACCACGGGAAGACACAGTAATGAAATCCATCAAATACTTTCCCATTTCTGCTCGGAATTGGCAATGGCTGTAGAAACCTGCTGGAAAAGTATGCTCGACTTGTTTTGTTAAGTCATCATACACTCATGACATGGCGCAAGACATCATCCTTGAGACCCTTCCAAGAGAATCTCTCTCTAATTTTCCTATGTGTTTTAAAATACCCTGGATGTCCTGCAAGTGGTGCATCATGGAAAGCATGCATAATCTTCACCTTAAGCTCAGATTCAAGAACTAGGTAAATTCTGCCCTTATATAAAAATCAAATCAGCTCTTACCTTATACCGGCTATCCCGAATTTTTCCATCCATAATGTCACATGCCCAAGTGTTTTTGGAATACTCAACTAACAGTTGAGATTTCCAATCTGCTGAAATCTCGCTCAAAGAACATAGGGCAGCGAGATGGGGTTTCCTGGAAAGTGCATCAGTCACTACATTCTTCGTCCCCTCGACATACTCAATGTCAAAATCATATGCCTCAATTCTCGACCCATTTTTGTTGCCTATCATTGAGTTCCTTTTGTTCCAGAAATATTTCAAGTTGTTGTGATCGATTCTCACCACAAATTTTCCACCCACCAAATACTATCTCGAACTTTGCCAAAGCATGCATAATGGCAAGCATCTCCTTATCATATGTGGAATACAATCTCTCATTATCTCTTAACTTCCCGCTCTCGAAGGCAATCGATGGCGATCTGCATAAGAACCGCACCAATCCCCAATCCCAAGCATCACTCTAAAATGAAGGGCCGTGAGAAATTTGGAAGAGCCAAAACTGGACAGGTGCTCATAATTACCTTGAGCCTCTCAAATACTACCTGTGCCTCATTTGTCCATCTGAATGCCCCCTTCCGTGTAAGATCTGTCAATGTAGCTACCAGCTGAGAATAACCCTTCACGAACCTCCGGAGTAACCACATAACACCAAGAATCCTCGCAAGTCAGAGATATTCCTGGGTGGTGGCCAATCCTGCATTGCCTATATCTTCTCCTGATGGACCTTGACCCCATTGGCCCCAATGACATGCCCAAGATACAATATCTCCGTAAGTCCAAATTCACACTTGGACATCTTAGCAAATAAAGACTGAGTCTCCATTATGCTAAGTACCTCATCAAGATGCCTCAAATGATCATCCCATGTCCTGCTATATATCAGAATATCATCAAAAATACCAACACAAACTGCCTCAACTGCCTGTTGAAGAGATGGTTCATACATGACTGAAATGTAGCAGGTGCATTGGTGAGTCCAAATGGCATCACCAAGAACTCATAGTGCCCGTAGTGACACCTGAAGGTTGTCTTGTGAATGTCCTCATCCCGAACTCAAATCTGGTGGTAGCCTAATCGAAGATCAATCTTCGAAAAATAGATAGATCCATGCAACTCATCTAAAAGCTCATCAATGCAAGGAATGGGATACCTTCTTTATGGTTTTCTTGTTCAATGAACGATAGTCAATGCACATTCTCATGGTCCCATCCTTCTTGACCAAAACAACTAAAGAAGTAAAGGGACTAGAACTAGGACGGATGTGTCCCATCTTCAAGAGCTCTCTAATGGCCTTCTCTATCTCATCCTTATAAGTCTTAGGATGGCGATAAGGTGTAGTCATCACGGGTTTAGCACCCTCCTCAAGCTCTATAACATGCTCAAACCCTCTATCTGGTGGTCTACCTGGAGGAATGTCACCAAACACTAGGCCGTGCTTATCTAGTATGGACTGGATGTCAATATGAAAAGGCTGCTCACTGTCTGAAGAAGATTTGGATGAAATGAAACACTGGGCTGCCCATGCAACCTCTCCATGTCTGACTATAGACTCCATCCTGCGTGCTGAAACAACTCTAGGCCCACCGTCAGAAAGAGCCCGAAGCACAATCTTCTTCTTATCCACCATAAACTCCAACTCCATCCTTCGGAAATCCTGCACATATCTGCCAAGGGACTGTAACCACTGAATACCCAATACTGTATCAATCTCACCAAATCCAATAACATAGAAGTCATCGGTCAATGTGTAGTCCCCCATCTGAATACTAAGCCGTGGAATCCTCTTAGTACAACTAATAGCAAATCCATCTACTACCCGTACACTAAACCCCTAAAATTCCTCAACCTGTAATCCTTGCTTCGCAGCCAACCCCTCATCAATGAAGTTGTGCGTAGCTCCACTGTCAACCAAAGACAATCCGCTGTCCCTTAAGCACTCCCTTCACCGAAAGGAATGGTACCTAGGAACTCCTAAGAGTGTAACAAAGGTGACATCGGATGAATCCAATGCCTCACTCTCGCCAAGCTCTACTTGGGGCTGCTCCCCATGTGCATCATGGCCACTACCCTCATCCTCTGCATATGTATCTGGCGAGTGATCATCATCCCCATCTGAAATCACCTCAATGAGATGCACCTTGCCTTTACCAAGGAAACGATGTCTAGGCTCCCAATGATCTTTGCAATGAAAGCAAAGCTTCTTCCTCCTCAACTCATTACGAGTCTCCTGATCCACCTTAGGAGGTGGTGCACTCTTCTGCGGAGCGGTAGACCGAGACCGCTGAAATGGCACAGGAGCTCGTGGAAAACTTCTTATTGGACTAATAAGAAGTGGGCTGATACGAAGTGGGGGATGTGTCCAAGTTCAATGTCGTCTGGATGGCATCATGCAATGTCCTAGGCTTAAGAGCCTTGACCAATCCTCTCATCCTATCATGAAGGCCCTCTATGAATAACATCACCACCCTCTTCTCGGGCATCTCTAGAACCATAATCAATATACTGCCCGAAATTCGTTGATGTATGAATCAACGTGTCCACTTTGTCGGAGCTGTGCCAAGTCCTTGTAATAAAGCTCCACATCCTTGTGATCAAATCTCGCAATCAACCTCTCACTTTGAAATCCTCAGTATGACCGTAAGCTCATGACCACCGTAACTAACCCATGGTGCCACCAATCATAAGCCACCCCCTCAAGGTGTAATGTAGCGAACAGTATGGCCTCTTGCTCCCTCATGGGTTTGAGGGTAAGATAGGTGTCGAGCTTGTGAATCCAAGCCACAGCACCGATCTTTCCACTACCATCAAAGTGGAGAGGGTCACCTTATTGGTAACTGCTGCCGAAATCCACTGTTCTGCTACGATCTAGGCCTCCTGTCTTGTCTCCAAATTTCTCATCTTTATCTCTCCTCTGAGCACAATATTGTGAGAGGGGAAATACATCCCTCACATGTTGTGGCAAACTCCTCCAATCATCACTAACTGCCATAATAATATCCGGAAAAGCTACTTCTTCCGATCGACCCTCAATAATTTGTTGTGATCCCTATAACCACTGGCGACTGATACAGATCTATCCCTCTTGTCATGCCTGTCCCACGCCTATCTAGTGCCAACTGTCGAGGTAGTGCCCATGCGCTCCATGGTCTCATGTAATAACCTCTGAGTGGTCAGCCATATCCCGAATGAAATCCCTATCTGGATCTGCATGTTTCTCTCAAGGAGGACTCTCTGGTCTATCACCCAAATATTCCATTCTCGTCACCTCCTACAAGGTACTCAACTTCGAGTCGTGTCCGTTTGCGGGTGTAGCATTTGTGTGGACTGTCCTCTCTTTGTTGCATTCAAAGTTGATTTCTGTTTTAATACACTCTCTTCCTTCCCACACAGGCTGGGAGGATACACTACTCTGATACCACTGAAAGATCCCAAACCCCTTTTTGCTGAATACGTATATATATATATATATATATATATATATTGCTCTGGCTCAAATCTGAACTGATAACATCAAAAGAATCCATAGAACACCATACTCAAACTGCATAGATAAATTAAATAAAACAAACCCCGCAAACCGGGTGAATACAGAAAAGGCGCCTAGGGTTTAACAGAAGATTTCTTCATAAACAATTCAGCCGTGTATTTAATAATGATTTTTGATGCTAAATATTACGGCAATACAATTATAAATCTGCAGATAGATTGATAATAAAGATTGTCCAAAACCCACTGTAAATGATTCAAACCAAATCGATTTGATATATAACTGATCTTGGAAATTACAATAATTATCTATCATGAAAAATACCTCAGATACTACATAAAACAACTGTAGAATAAGTCGCCCCACTCTAGAAGAAGTCTGTATGCCCACTGCTGCAATTTATTTCTCTTTCAAACTGCTGGAATGATAAAAACTTGTGAATACAATGAAGATCCCTGAATAGGAACTCCTCTCACTGCTCCTGGGGTTTCCATCCACAAGAAGAATAATCCAGAGGGTTTTCCTCCTTGGATTTTGTCTGCAAAAGCTCAAAGTTGACTGTCGGGAGAAAATAACAATAATCTGGAATGCCTTTACCCAAGTCGCATTTTTCCCTTATAGCCAAAAAACCCTCCAAAGATGCAAGTCACACTTTTTCCCAAATCAGCATAATTAATTATTTCCTTCTTCAAGCAAGTCACATTTTTGGCTTATTTGACCCTTCCCCAAGGCAAGTCGCATTTTTTTCCTAGGAAGGCACATTAAATAATTTATTAATTTATTTAAATGCACTTTCCTAAGTCAAAGTCACTTAAACAGTCTATTAATTCATTATATGTGCTTTAATGATATTTTACTTTATTTTGAGCACAATATAATAAAATTAATAAACCGAAGTCACCCTTGAAGACACCCTTTGGCTATCGGGTAAACAAAACGGGCCAAAGGTCTTCGACCGAACTATTCGAGAAAGAGGGACATTACAAAATTCCCAAAGGAAGATCAATTACAAAATAGCAGATACAAACCACAATGCACCATCGAGTAATATGAGAGTAATCACAAATTTATTTCAAATGTAGTTCTCAATACAAATTGTTGAGTACAATGAGGACCTGATACTCAGCACCCTTACCCTGATGCACATCATTCTATTTATATGATAAGGCTCAAAAGTTGCCGGTTAACACAACTGTCAACAACCAAACATAACTATAGAGTCATTACAATACTAACTAAATCCAACAATACAATGTAACAACATCAGCTACCAAAACATGTAATTACTAACGTGCTGATAACAATGACAGTACTAACATGATGGTCTACATAGTGGTAACACACTGCCTAAGGTCCCAGGTTTGAACCTCGGGGTACCCTCACACTCAGATTGCGGTAAAAATGAAGGCAGCACTTGGATGCAATGCAAGTGAGAGGCGAGACAGGAAAGATTGTAATTGTAATGTTAAACAGTGGTGGGATCTGTCTCCCTCCCCAAGCAGAAAAGGGGAGACATTCTTCACCAATATTTTAACTTTTTATTTAAATGGGAGGCTCTAAAAATTTCCAATAATAAATAGCTATGATTTTAACATTATTGTCTAAAGCTGATATGTTACTAGTTGCTAAAATCAAAAATAAAAAAAATTCAAAGGACCTTATGAACCCATCTGTCTGCTCTCCAGGTGCCAGTAGGTGGCAGAAGAGAGTAACAAGCTAACTTTTCTTACTCCCTGGCATCCTTTAGAAAAACTGCATGGATGCTCAAAAAGAACAACTTTTCGATAATGAAATAAGATCAACAAAAGTGGAGATCTTAGAGAGGAAGAAAAAGGAAAAACATATCAGGAAAGAAGATAATCCATTTTTGAATCTCTTTCTACTTTAGGAGCTCTTCCAATTCTCAAAGTAGGAAACAGATAAGTAGAAACCCTGTTAATTACATTCATTTCTATGCACCATATTTCATACTGCTAGACCAAGAAAGAGGTTATGAGAAAAAAACCTAATCTATAACTGTGATACACGGGGTGCATATTTCTGAAATCAAAGAATACTTAAGACAATAACCATATAGTATATTCCTGGAAACTGCAAAATGTAACAAAAATAAAAAACACACCATCGATGCCTGTCCAGTAGATTATTTGACATTCACCAACAGCTCTACTGTACCATTCATGTCCTCCTTTGTCTCTGCAATGCTCTAGATGGCTGGGCATTCTGTATGATTGTTACTTTTTCTGTTCAAAGCTGTCAAATGGAGATTGTTGTGGACAATACTTGCAGATGTCTCCAAAACTGGGGTCTCGGCAACTAAAGGGTGAGTAGTTTGGGCAATTAAACGGTGAATGTTGTTGGGAGGGACACTGGATGTGGCAAGTCGGTCGTCATCATAGAGTTAGTCACTAGCATCCAGCAGAGTACTTCTAGAAAAACCCTCTCAATCATTGCTACCAAGTTCGAAAAATTTGTTTCCTCATGGTGTACATGGATTGTTGAGGTCCAATTTATTCTTTACACAGATCAAAAGGTTAAAGCCTGAGCACAAGAATAGAAGAATATAAGTAACGTCAAGTAAATAATGGCACCTTTTGTACTACAAGTCTTCAAGTGTAAAGTGGTCTTTTTCACTTTGGCTTAGATATGTTATTCAACTTTTATACCCCTTAGGTTTTGACCTCGTGACCAAGCCCGAGAATAAATTGAGCCTCAGCAATCCATCTCTTCATTTTTGTGGGAAGGACATGACAAAGCATCTAGCTTGGTCGTCGCGTAAGAAACAACCTTTACCTTTATTATGTATGATCTAGAATAGAAATACATTTAAAATGTACGTATGTAAAATTAAAACAAAAGTATCTAATTGCTTTTTAAAACTACTATATTATAAACTTCCAGCCAAATGACACGTTCAGAGAACTTAAGAACACTATTCATAACTGAAAAACAGTATCATTTTGACATGGAAGGGAATAGTACAAGTCAATGATAAAAACAAATCATACAGTTCCAAGGCGGAAAGACCCAATCCTGGAATAAATCCATAGTTAAATGCCTGCAGAGAAGATAAAACAATAAATCACCAAAAAAAAATTCCATGAATAATTAAACAACTAATACAGATGTTTGAAAATGAATCCATGCTTCAAATAATACTTGTTTAATTCATGTTAAGCAATAAGAGATGAATTTCCTACCGGTCGAACATTTCGGACCCTATAAAGTTCATCCCATATCCAAGACTTCTTTAAAGTGTCCCAATACCCTTCCATGTCAGCTCCATTGCATAGTACATCAAATGCTGCCTCTGCTGCAAGCATACCTGGAAAGTGGAAATATTACGAAATCTGTTATTGTTATATCAGAGTTCCTTTAGGTCAGACTCTAGCTCCAGCAATATTATATAACAGAATACAAAGTAACACTTGGAAGGAAAATAGATTGAGAAGGAAGCAAGGCTAACTTTTTCATTAGACGATTCAATATTTATATTCCTTCTTCTACAGGACAAGGGGCAAAAATCCTTCCTATGGTAAAGGGAACTTAATCTTACATAAGGTCATGTTTGAGATAAAAGAGCCAAATAAACTAACAAATAGCCTTTTTCTTTTACAAAATGATGGCAATAATGATTAAACCCCGGAACCAAAAGCAAACTGAATCAAGTTGAAAATAATCGAGGAAATCTACAGAGGTGTTGCAAATTTATTTGGTAAGTTACTATTAGTCTTTGTCATGATGTAGATCTATAAATGTCTCAAGGAAATATACAATGCAAAGATAAAAGTGTTCCATATCTTTCATGGAAATTTAACATAATTAAGAAGCAACGATTGGTCTTAACAACCTGATGGCATGATAAGAGGCGAGTTAAATCAAAACTAAATGTGAAAAGAAGCTGGAGAGGAAGCAATGCTAACATCAATCCATCAGACAGCTAAATAAACGAAAAATAGCTTTTTCCTTTTACAAAATGATAACAATAAACTCCAGAACAAAAATAAACTGGATCAAATTGAAAATAGACAGCGAAACCTGCAGAGGTGTTGTTAATTTTTTTGGTGAGTTCCTACGAGTCTTTATCACACTCTAGATCTATAAATGTCTCAAGGCAATATAGAATGCACACATAAAAGTGCTCCATATTTTTCAAGGAAATTTCACATAATTAAGACGCAAGAAGCAACGATTGGTCTTAACAACTTCATGGCATGATAAGAGGTTCGTTAATTCAAAACTAAATCTGAAAAAGTTGGAGAGGAAGAAATATTAAGGTCATTTCATCAAAATAATGAAAACAGATTAAATCACAAGTACAAATACACTTCACATAACAATATGATGCTTTCATTTTGTTGCCATTACACTGCCAAGTCATCGGTAATTTGATTTGTTTTTTAAAACGATGACCTAATTCTCTTGCTTCTGGAGGTCAGATTCTACAGAATCCCTAGCTTTAGTGGTGAGAAATCTATTCCTTGCTAGTAGAGCATTCTTCAGTGAGGGTTTCAGATCCATATCCCTAGCTTGTCCGTATTTGGGGATATTTCATATTTCCAGCCTTCTACATTCAGATTTTCAATTCAAATTTGGAACAACTATTTTCTAGGGTTTTGTCTACTCAGTTCCAGATTTGAGGAGCAGTTTTGGGTGTCTTCCACCCATTGGAAAATTGTGCTTGAATATGCATTGGATAGATATTGGATTTATCTATCTTTTGAGCTATCATTTGTAATCAAATTCCAAGTATTTCCAGAGTTATTAATTTTGTAAGTTTCAGCTATATTTTCATCATTAAAAATTCAATTATCAAAATTTCGGAAATCTGATTGGATATTCTTTTTATATATATTTTTAGCCATCTTGGGTATTAATTTCGTCAAATTTGAGTAGCTGGAAGTGATAGATCTCAATTTTGCCCTAGGCATTGGGGTTTGGGTGTTTTCAGATTTTGTTCACTGCTGTCATAAAAATCAGAATTTCAGTCTGCAGCTATTTTTAGGATTTATCCCAAAAGAGGATATTTCAGTGGTATCAGAGCCACCTTTCCTACAACCTGTTTGGGTAGTGAATGAAGGTATATTCCAGGAGGAATACACCTCGAAAAAAGGTCAAAATATGGCAGATTAGGAAGAGAATGTGGAAGAGCTCAATGAGGATTTTATGAAGAAAATGTTCATCAACATGGTGAAACAACAAGAGACAACCAACCTCTACTTGAGCCAACTCACACAGAACATGAATCAGATCTGAAGTGAGAATAATAGGGAAAAAGATGAGAACAATAATTCGGGAAGCAATCCCCCATTCTTCTAACAAGCCTTTAAGTCTTCATGAGCCCTCTTTCTTGAAAAATTCTGAAGCATCACATGTGGGGAGCCAACAGAAGCGCTTGATGAGGATTCTTGTTGGAGGAAATACCAATCTTTGAGCGAGGGTTTCAGAGATAATATGTCATTTCTAGATTATTGCAAGATCAAGATTGGTAGCAAACCCAAGAGATATCATCATATGCCAAGATACCTAAATCGAGAAAAGCGTTTAGGAAAGATTTATATTCCACACTTTGATGGCTCTAAGAAGTGTACCGTACGGTCATGGGTACAAAAGCTGAAGACCTATTTTGATTTGAACCCCATGCGTGAGGAAAATGCAATTAAGTTTGCAATCCTACATCTCGAAGGAGATGCACAAGATTGTTGGCATCATGGACTAGTGACATGAAGGCACGTGCACATTACAACATATACAGAGTTCATACGGCGGTTAGAGGATAGATTTGATAGGAGAGATCCCGATAGATTCTTTAAGGAGTGAACTCATTTGAGATAGACAAGTTCCTTGGATGTCTACATTGCAGATTTTCAGAGACTTTCAATGATGGTTCCTGATATTTTTGAGATGAGGTTGATTTCATTATTCATAGCAGGGTTGATAGATGCTTTGGCTGGATTTGTGAAGGCATTTGAACCTCCTTCATTACATGAGGCCATTAGGAGAGCTCGAGATTTGGAGTTGTCTACTCCAAAATCTAGATTTACACCCAAAGTTCAGCAGAAAGTGCCTCCACCTAGACAGGATGACAGGAGACAAGACTCGGCTAGGAAGCGTCATTTCACCAGAGCTTAGGGAGGAATTGAGGCGAAAGAAACTATGTTTCGAGTGTCAACCATGGACATGGTGTCACTGTATTTCACCTCGAAATCTGCGACTACCCCTATCCGAATTTTCCTTTTATTCCCGATAGTTCTTGTATTGCGTCAAGATAATCCTAAAGAGCCATATTAGCCTTTTTCGCCAAATACCCAGATGCCCAAAATTGTTTTATTCTGTCGTCGGGATTTGTCTGCGGGAAATTTGTATTTAATTATTTTGAGCCCCGTATGAGGCTATTTGCGCTCTGTTTTAACTCTATTATGAGCGAATATGTTATTATTCCTATGTGCCAGAAGGGTTTTAACTTATTTTAAGTTTTGGGCTTTATTTGCAACTTTTGGCAATTTTTCGTGTTTTTGTGGTGTCCCGTTTCGTTTTCTGTGAAATTTCTCTGGAGCAATTCCTTTGCCGGGTAAGCCCGATTTTTGGCCTGGAGCAGCTGGAAAACATATACGCACATTATGCCCGGAGGAAGTCATCATCGGAGGTCGGATCAGCGGGAAAAGCGAAGTCGTGCACGAAAAAGCCCCTGCAGGATGGATGGCGCATTTTTGGAAAACAAAGGATTTAAGTTGCGATGGGAAAAATATAAGCCACAGGCGGGGTGGGAATTTTATACCTGCTGGGGTACTTTTTCCCGTGTTATAAAAGTCACTTAAGCTACAGTTGGGAAAAATAGAGGCTGCAGGCAGGTGGGAATTTATTGCCTGCCTTGCAGGGTAAAAATTCCCATGATATAATAAAAGGAAAGTGACTTAAGTGAAATCATGGGATTTTAGTGCCTGCCTTGCAGGGTAAATAATCCCATTGTCAAAGTCAAATCACTTAAGTGGATCATGGGATTTTGGTGCCTGCCTTGCAGGGTAAAGAATCCCATTATGAAAAAATTCTTAAAAATAGAATTACATGTGCAAAAAAGTGCGCCCCCTTTGGTGAGAGAATAAAAGGATTAAATTGATTATTTTAATTAATCTTTCCTCTCAAAAAGTGCGCCCAAGCTTGGAGGAGGTCAACAAGTCAAAGATGGAATAAAAGAAAGGAATTAAATGCATTAAATTTAATTTATTTAGTGGCTGCCCTCTTCCTCTCAAAAAGTGCGCCCCATTTGGGAATTGTTTAATGTTTTTTAAAGCATTAAAACATTAAATTAATTTCTATTTTCAGTGGCTATGGTCAAAGCACACTGTGAAGCTTAAGTGAAGTGTTGTGTGAAGGATTAAATTGGATTAATTTAATTTATTGGATGGCTGTCCTTAAACATGCTATTTTAAAAAGAGAAAAACATGATTTTTAATTAATTAATTGCCTTTAATTGTTAGGGCAATTATTAATTATAGAATTATGAAGGTTATATAAGCATGGGCAGCCATATGGGTGAATTATTTAATTCACAGGTAAAGAATTGCAGCCAAGAGGAAAAGTGCGCCCCCATTAAAGGAAGGATTTTGTTCAGACAAAGTGCTAACAAGGCTAAAAGCTTCCAGATTTGGCGCATGCTTTGGAGGAGGTTGATCTTTGTCTGCATAATTGTTTTCACAGGTGTTACAGGAGCTCAGGTGTTGATTGAAAGGATTCATGCTCTCTTTATGTGCAAATTAAACACCAATTTTTGGGGCAGCAGGCTTGAAAAGTGCAGATTTTTATAATTTAAATTCACTATTCATGCTCCGGTGGCCATTTTTGTCTGAATAAATTGCGAGGAATTCATTACGGTGCTTTTACAAAAGAAAAGGAGTTTTTATCAATATCCAATACATTGCAAATATCCTCTGAATCGAAGAATTGTCGGATTGCACGGTATTGAAGAAATCCGGCCAAGTAAGGAGAAAAAGAATTATTCAGACGAAGATAGACAAAGCCATGGCGAAGGAGATGAAAAAGAAAGCACGATGGAGTCATGCATTGCTTCCCAAACTTGCGAGACATAGGAGACACGAGATCTAGGCCGGAACCTCTTGCTTAATTTGATTGATAGATCCAGAGCGGGAAAGACTTCACTCATGCGTGCGGTCAAAAGCGGTGGAATTATCCGAGCTACGGCTTTTCCATGTACTGACCCAATTGCGAGTTCGTGATGGAGTGTGCTAGATCTTATCATCCTTCATCCGGATCGGTGCGTGATGTTGGGAAAGACAATAATTCGTTTGGACGCGAGAATTCATCAATTATTGTTTGAAGATTCCGGTCGAAAGGTGGTGACTTCTATTAGCATTCGGGATGCTTGACAGTAGATGGGAGAAACATAGAGTGATTGTGTGAGCATAATGAATAGCCGGTTCATGAAGAAGCCTAGATCCCCTTCAAAGTTCCCGAGAACTCTTCCGCGGTCCAATTTGGTGCGGGAGGCGAGATGATGTCGTCAAATTGCTATGCGGGATTAATGGCGAAGCGAATGCCTACACTTTCCGTACATGGATGTATGCTTTCATCAGGGACCATTGAAATCAACAAGGTTGATTCTATAATCAATTAGTTGGAAATTATTAGCGCACATCGGTGAGCAACTTGGGCGTGAAGCGTACTTTCGGCTTCAAAATGACTTCATACTTGGTGTATGTTGCGGCTTCACAAGGTGTCTTTTCCAAGTTTGGATAGATGTGGTGTTCTTTCCAGGACCCCATTTTGAGTGCTACCCGCACTTCTTGCACCTACGGTGAGAAGAGACTTCAAAGTGATCAACGATGACTTCTTCTACGATTTCATCTGCAGGCTAGACAAAGACTTGAAGGCCAACAGGGTAAGCAAGGAAGCGTGGGAAGCCGTGTCCAAGATTGGCAGTCTATTCATTCAATTTGCAGATTTCACATACCTCAGGGTTACGGGCTTTTGTGGAGAACCAATAAAGATGCCCAGGTATCCGAATGATAGATTGATCGCCATGGGTGAGCGAGCAACTTGTGGAGTTACATGACCTTGATCAAAGCGGCAAAGTCTACGGGCTTCTTCCCAATCAACATGTGGGATATTACAGTGCATTAGCATTCACGAGCTCGAGGATGGAAGCGCAAATGTTATCCGAGTATGAGCAAGAATTCTTCCTGCACGGCTGAACTTGATCCATTTGGAGTAGCCGGAAGACAATCTCGGCCATGCGCACATGTGCCTTCGTTAGAAGATTTTTGGATGAAGTGCGGAAGTGAGTACGAGGTTAGAAAGAGAGATTTCAGCAGGCTGTCAGCAAAGCAAGTGTTCGACTTTGGACTAGCGCGGATACCTGCGGATCTTAAAGATGATGGGAATGTGGTACTTGACACTTACCATCAAATGGGAGGAGATAAAGCCATACTGCAGAATAACATGGGAGGCTGCAACACAATTGAAGAAAGATCGAGAGCTGTGTTGGTGAATACTTCAAACTGGTTGCTGACGAAGGGATATTGCCTTGATGAAGCATTGATGAATCAAATCACGGGCAACTTCGGCGCAGGAGATTCCCTCAAGCGAAAGCATGAAGGAGAAAGCAGCAGAAGGTCCGAGAAGTTGAAAGTACACAGAAGATCTCAAGAGAAAGAGAAGATCACTTCTACGACCATAGCTTTGACTCCGGCTTCTCCAGTACCCAGTACTTCACCAACTATTGCACCGCAGCAGCAGGACGTTTCCATGCCTTCATTGAATCCGGCGACATTCATCTTCTCTCCTCAGCCACTTCGTTCATCACCCGTTCCAGAGGAGATGTTGAAGCTGCAGATGGCAGAGTTCGAAAGAGCTTTGTCCTTGGATGATTCAGAGGATGGCAGCCATAACACTGTGGCACTTTCTGACGGAGAGGATGCAGAGCGGGAGATGGTAGTGCACTCAGCGACTTCTCACTCTCCGAGAAGTAATTTCTCGGAATGGTTGGCTTTGCAGTTGGTTCCAGAAGCGAGAATGGAGATGAACTTAGAGGAGCACGACTTGCAGCTACTCCAGGATCTGAGCAGAAGAGACAGAAGGCCTAAAGTTGCTAAAGCAACTTCTAGGTTGATCATTGAGAATTCGGGAGAGAAGTTTGCTGAGATATCAATTCCGGCAGAAGGAAAGATAGAAGAGGAGCTCACGGCGGAAGATGTGAGGTGACTAAGTACCACTCGGTCAAGCCACCACCGAAGGATTGAAGCGGGACACGCGAGACATTGATAGACGCTTTATTCCTTAGGCTTGACGGGTGAAAAGGCGGAGAGAAGAAGAGTTGCGAAGCAAGTATCTCAATTATGTGAGATCATAGCCAAGGTTGTTAAACCTTCCATTCACCCATTTCGGAGCGGTGAGTGATCATCTTATGCGAAATGGAGGATGCCTTAACAATCAAGTAAAGGCTATTGTGAATGGAAGGATCGATTATTAAATCGAGCTTCTGTCTGACTTGGGAAGTGCCACCCGCTTTAAAGGTTATGAACGATGCGTGAAATCAACTAAAGCAATGATGGAAAGCATAGAAGGCATGAATACGATTGCGAGAGAGTAACTTTGAGTATTTTGGCGAGATCAACAAGGCTGTCAGAGAGATGTATTGATTGCGGAGCAGTTGTACCAGACGGATCGATCGAGAAGGGGAAGCAATAGAGTTTGCGTATCTTTCCGTTTGGAAATCTGAGAGTTTTGCTTGAAAGGATGCGAGGCACTTGAGAGTAGAACATCAGTTTACGAGACAGTATCATTTCTTTCAGGAGGAAAGAGTGGACGGAGGTGTTACTTCATACGTGCGGATTGTTTCTAACGAGTGCCTAATTCCTGGAAGGTTCTCTTTTGATGGTACAAAGAGAAATTGATAAAGCTACCAAGCCTTTCACGATGAATTCTATCGGTGGCGGTGGCGCTGCGACAGAGACATTGCGAGGTTTGGGCCGAGTTTGGAAGAGGTGGAAGCATGCGTGCAAAGTGTTGAATGAAGGGTTCTTTGCGATTCGGGACGAGAGAAGGAAGCGATGGCTAAAACAGATGGAAAGATGCTTTGAATTACATGTTCGACAAGTATATCCGATATCAAAACAAGAAGAAGACATAAATGATACAGCTGGCATGACTTCTTCTATTCTTTCTTCTTCTATTTTCTATGTTCCCGGATGAAATTGTAAAACTTCTAAGTTATTGGTTTCTGACCATTACTTGAAGTCATGTGGAACCATTCTATTAGTTAAGTGATACATGTGTCACTTAAGAAGAAGTTAGTTGAGGATGATTGCCAAATGTCATCTTTACTTGTTGTTCATGCTTTAGTTCAGTTTGAGTCTTCTATTTGTACTTTCCCTCCTACATTCTATAAGTAGGAGAAGAACCTCGGGTTAATCATCGATCGAGAATTTGTAAGCGTGCATCTTGAGTTCTAGACTTTGTCTTTGAACTCCGAGAACAACTTGGAGCAAAGGAATACAAGAGGAGCGAGTTTCCTGGAGAACTTTGTGTCACGGTGTACTGTGTTTCTTGCTTTGAATCTTAGATCTCTTGATAAACTTTGTGTTATTTTAGATCTAGATCTAGAGTTGCCTTTGTTTTATAATTTTGTGTGTTCATATCTATTAAGTTTCTTCTATGTGCATGCAATTAGCTCTGCTATCTACTAATTGGGATGCACATCTTCCCCATTTCTTCTCTGTATTTCCTTTACTTCTTCTTCTAAAATACTTCCTTTCTTGAGCAGTTTCCTTTCTTAGTTATGGTTCAACTAAGTGGTTGCCCCGATAGATAATAACACATTTTTATTGACAACTCGACTGGAGCCTCAGAAATGAGGAGATTTATCTTCTTAGTGGGACAACCTGACAAGTGGTTGAGCCTCAAAAATGTTCCTCATGACCGCCTAGGTTTGATGCTATGCGTAAAATCTAGCCATGAAGGGCTAAGTCTCTAAGGTTAAGGGAGAAGAGGTATTAAACATCGTGAGCTTGATGATGGTGATGATATAGTGTTGATGTTGAGACTACATTTTCCCATTGAGACCATAACTACATTGTCTTGTACCCCAGTGTCAAGGCATTCAAGGTTTGACGAGTCATGCGAGAACAGTAGCGTGGTAGTGCTTATTGATAATGAAGCCACCTACAATTTCATTGATGCCACTTTGGTGGAGAGATGGGGTCTACAGACAGAAGATTTCGAGGGCTTCAACATTGTTGTGGCCAATGGTGAGTCCATGAGATGTACACAGAGGGTCCCACAGTTAAGCATCACTATGGGTAACTATACAGCTATCGAGGATTTCTATATTGTTGGTATTGGTGAGACCAACATAGTGCTTGGAGTACAGTGGCTTCACTCACTTGGTGAGTTTCGGACTAACTTTCAGACGATGGAGCTGAAGTTTAAGTCTGATGGCAGGAATGTGGTCTTGAGAGGATTATCTTCAGATGCACCTAGAGTTGTCACAACCAAACAGATGGAGAGGATATTCCGGCACAATGATGTGGATTGGGCAAATCCGGTTACTTGGTTTCACCAAGAATCCAAACAAGGATAGACCAAAGTATCATGTTGACGTCCAAGCCCTCTTGAACAAGCACATTACATTTTTCAGCGATATACCTCCAGTGTACATCCGAAAGAGGGTTCGAGCATGTGATTGAGCTTGAGGACAGCAAGCCCGTGGTCATAAATCCTTACCGTCACCCCAAACGATTTAAGGATGAGAATGAGAGGACCATATGTGAGCTCCTAGATATGGGACATATCGTGCCCAATTCCAGATCCCTTTGCTTCTTCGGTTGTTTTGGTAAAGAATGAACCATGCGTATGTGCATAGATTCCCGTGCCTCAATACGAAAACCATTAAGAATAAGTATCATGTGCCTCGTATTGATGAGTTGTTAGATGAGCTACATGGTGCACCTATTTTTCTAAAATAAATTTGTGATCGGTTACCATCAAATCAAGGTTAGAGAGGGGATGTGCATGAGATGCTTTCGAGATGCCACTACGGTCACTTTGAGTTTCTTGTGATGTCGTTTGGTTTGTCTAATGCACCCGCTACATTTCAATCCTGAATGAACCATGTGTTCAACCGCCACTTGCGGAAGTTTGTATCGATATTCTTCGATGACATTTTGGTCTATAATAGGACATGGAAGGATCACATGAGACATCTTGATAAGGTATTGACTATCTTGGAGGCTAGTTCGCTATACGTGAAGGCTTCTGAGCGTGCGAGTTTAGCATGACGGAGCTATTGATTTGAGCTATGTCGTTGGAGGAAATGGAGTCAAGCTTGACAAGGCAATGATTCGAGCAATATTGGATTGGCCACCACTAAGGAAATTGACACGTTTGAGAGGGTTCTTACGTTTATGTACTTACTACGTAAGGTTTGTGACGGGCTTCTCTCGCTGATTGCACCATTGATGAGACTTGACAAAGAAGGGGCTTTTGCTTGGTCGATTCAACACAACAGGTTTTTGATCACCTTAAGAAGGTGATGAGAGCTCATGTCCACCTTGCACTATTAGATTTCACTTGGCCATTTGTACTTGAGCATGATGCATCGTGTGAGGGCATTGGAGTGGTGCTTATACAAGATAGCCATCCCATTGCCTATGAGAATCGGAAGTTGAGTATCGTGGAGGGGGTACTCAATTTACGACAAGAATATGTTGGCCATTATGCATGCATTGGTCAAATTCGTACTATCTTGTCAACAATAAATTTATGCTTCATACGAATCACAACAGTTTGAGGTTTTTCTTGGGACAGAAGGATCTCAATGACCGCCAGAAAGATGGGTGAACAAGGTACATGCTTATGACTTTGACATAGAGTACACAAAAGGTAAGAATAATGTGGTAGTTGATGCTTTATCTAGGAGACCTTACCTTGATTCTATGATTAGTTCTATCTCGAGATTTCTACTATTTGGAAGGCTCACATACTTGTTAAGTATTCCAAGAGTCGGTTGCATGTGAGATCATGGATGGCATTATCCAAGATGATAGATACAGAGTCTTGAATGACCTCATATACTACAAGGATAGGATTTTTCTTGTACTAGAGTCCAAGATGAAGGAGATCCTTCGAGCAGTGCATGATACACCTTTCACACGACATCCTGGGTATTTTAAGGCCAATAGATACATCAAAAAGAGATTTGCATGGAAAGGGTTAAAGGACAATGTCCTTAACCATATTAGGGAGTGTTTGTTTTGTCAACAAACCAAGACTGAGCATACTTTTCCAGCAGGACTTCTACAGCCTCTTCCTATCTTTGAGAAGAAATGGGATAGCATATCTATTGATTTTATTACATGCCTTCTCTCGGACATGGGCAAGATTGCATTTATGTGGTGGTCGATCAATTGACCAAGTATGCCCATTTTTTCTATGCCTTCAGGGTATATGGCACCACAGGTAGCACAAACATTCTTCACAGGTGTATTTTTAGGCTTCATGGCTTGCCTAAGAACATTGTCAATGATAGGGATGGCTGTTACATGAGCACATTTTGGCAGGAGATTTTCCGACTTGCAAGTACGGAGTTGACTCCTAGTACTAGCTATCATCCATAGACAGATGGGCAGACAGAGATAGTCAATAAGTGGATAGAGGGCTATTTGTGTAAATATGTAGCAGACATTAGAGTGCATGGCTTAGATGGCTACACTTGGGTGAGTATTGTTACAATACCACCTATCAGATGAGTATCGGCATGGCTCCCTTTCGCGCATTATATGAATATGATGTTTCATCATTTGTGGACTGGTATTGTCAAATAGCTGAGCTCCCAAAGCTCACAATTGGTTACAAAGTGAACAAGGAGAATCTGCAGAAAGCATAGAATCAACAAAAGATTTATGCAAACAAACACAAGGTTGAGAGGCCTTATGAGGTAGAAAATTTGGTCTTTCTACGATTGCAGCCCTATAGGCAATCCTCACTTAAAAAAGAGCACTGCCGAGAAGTTGAAACCGCGATTCTATAGCCATATAGGATAGTACGAGCATTGGGTGTAATATCCCCGCCCATTCAAAGACCTTTGGCCTATTTTGTCAACCCGACGGCCAAAGGAAAAATATAAGGGTGACTTAAGTTATATTTAATTATTATAAAGTGTCATTAATAAAAGAAAAAAATATATAGAGCACTTATAATAATTTATATGACTTAATAATTATTAAATTTAGGATGGTACAAACCCAAATATAAATTGTTATCCATCCTAGGTGAAAAGGCGACTTGCCTTAGAAGGGGAACTGGAACATTGAAAGGATAAATGCCCATTTTACTATGTATTTCCCTAGAAAAATGCGACTTGCATTAGGAGGGAAAAAGTTGTTGGGAAAAGTATTTAATATGGGAAAATATTAAATGCTTGCATAGGGAAAATCCTTGTGAACTAATTGGATATTGTAGAGGTTGTTTTGGGTCTCTTCTTCCTTTATAAGGAGAAGTCGACTTGAGGGGAAGGGATTGCATAACCATTTGATATTTTCTGATTTGTGTCTTAAGCTTGTAGCTTTTGCATACACGCTTGGATTTTCTTTAGCTTGTGGAGTAAGATCCCATAGGGACCCTAGCTTCGGTGGTGAGAGATCCATTCCTAGCTAGTAGGGCACTCTTCGGTGGTGAAAGATCCACCCTAGTTTGTCATTATTGGAGTTGATTCAGCTTTGATTTGTTTGGAAATCAAAGTAGTTTTCTTAATTTTTGGAGCTGATTTGATGCCCTAAATGTGCTGGGCGACCTACTTTTTAGGGCAAAATTAGGGTTTTTTGTTTGTTGTGCAAAAACTAATTTTGGAATATTATTCTTCATATTTTTGTGGCCCAAGATCCAAAGTTTCAGCTCATTTGGACTTCTCTAGCAAAAGATATGAATTTTTGAAGTTATGTTGCAGACAGGGTTTTTAAATAATTTATTGCAGCCTTGTTTACATCTGAAATCTGCAATTTTATACATATTTGGGCTTTATAAATTAGTGGTACTAGATTTGAGTGGAAAGATATAAATTTAGAGGCTGATTGGTGTGGGTTTTCCACTTAACCCAAGTCGCATTTCCTTATTTAATTCAGATCTGCATGATACTTGTTTGGTATTTTGTCTACAAGTTGCATTTAAAGTTGGGATTGCCTAAAATCCGTTTAGGGGTAAAATAATGTCCATTGGGGACATTACATCGGGGCAATTGCATATGAATTGGAGCTTCCAGAACAAAGCAGGATCCACAATGTCTTCCATGTTTTATGCGTCAAAAGGGCACTTGGACAACATATTGTACCTTCTACAGACTTGCGACCTTTGGATGAGGAGGGAAAGTTGGTTTTAACCAGAGACTATTATTAAGATGAGGCAAAGGAAGCTCAAAAACAAGGTTATTATAGAATATCTAGTGCGGTGGAAGCATTTGCCACTTGAGGATGCTACTTGGGAGGGAGAACAGATTTTATAGGATCTTGGTTTGCATTTGCTTATGGGCAAGCAAATTTCGGAAAGGGAGGATTGTAATGTCCCCATTCTTATGCAAGAGGCTTAGAAGGGTAAATTCAGTCTTAGCCTTGGTCATACCCAAGAGGCTAGAGACGTTGGAGGCTATTGGGTATGGGTTTTCGTCACCATCTTCGCCTTCATTGTATTTCGTCATTGACTTAGGTGATGGGTGAATATGTGGTACTTTATGTTATATTTCATTGTTGGGATAACTTAAGTCATTTTTTTTAACATGTGCACAATAAAGTCACTTAAGTTATAATTTTTGCACATGGGAAATTCCCAAAAGGGGGCACTAGGGCTTCTTTGGCCTTTTTGGAGTTAATAAAGGCTTCTTTTATGGTGAGCATTGGATTTTCCCTAATTTGGATCAAATCTATGGTGGAGATTATAACATATTTTTGGAAGATGATTATATATTTCCCCTTGAGGTTGTTTGAGGGGGAATCATCTACTTCTATTTTCATATTTTTGTGCAAACCCTAGAGCTGCATGTTTTGGGAGTTCTCTTGCTTGTGGAGGTCAGATTCTGCAGATCCCTAGCTTCAGTGGTGAGAGATCCATTCCTAGCTAGTAGAGCATTCTTTGGTGAGGGTTTCAGATCCATATCCCTAGCTTGTTGTCCATATTTGGGGATATTTCATATTTCCAGCCTTCTACATTTAGATTTTCAGTTCAGATTTAGAACAACGATTTTTTTAGGGTTTTGTCTACTCGGTTCAATTTGAGAAGCAGTTTTGAGTGTCTTCCACCCATTGGAAAATTGTGCTTCAATATGCATTGGATAAATATTGGATTTATGTATCTTTTTAGCTATCATTTGTAATTAGATTCCAAGTATTTACAAAGTTATTAATTTTGTAAGTTTCAGCTATATTTTCATCATTAAAATTCAATTATCGAATTTCGGAAATCTGATTAAATATTTTTTTATCTATATTTTAAGCCATCTTGGGTATTAATTTCATCAAATTTGAGTACACAGAAGTGATAGATCTCAATATTCCCTAGGCGTTGGGGTTTGGATGTTTTCAAATTTTGTTCACTACTGTCATAAAAATCAGAATTTCAGTCTGCAGCTATTTATAGGATTTATACCGAAAAAGGGATATTTCTGTCTGCCGTTATAGAAAGGGAAGGGCAGCTGAGTTTGTTTTCAGCCCAAGCAAAGCATGAAAGAGTATATTGTTGCAGTAAAGGTGGAAGAGGTTGCTAAAGTTTTACTACACTCAAAAGAGTTCCTAAGGTGGCTTTGGGATCCTATGCAAAAGGGAACAAGGAGAGAAAAAGGGAGCTTGCATTTGGTTGAGGGCAAGCAAATTTGGGGAGGGAACACTATAATGTCCCCTTTTCTAAATTAAAAATAATTAAATAATATTTTAAGTTGAGCCGGCCAATTCTTCATTTTGGGACAACTTAATATTATTATTAAAATAAAAGGTATTTTTAAATATTAAAGTAGGGAAAAGACCCCTTAGCCTATTTTCACTATTTTTGGTCAACTAAAGGGGATAGGAGGCAAAATTAATAATTTAATTGTAAGTACACGGTAATTTTTTAATAAGCACTTATTTAAATTATTATTAAAAAAGTGTTACTTGGGAGAATAAGTTAGCCAAAAAGTAACTATATGTCAACAACTTATGTTATTAAATTTAAGTAATGTCAATGATAAATTAGAATTAAAAGGAGGGAAAAGGTATAAAAAGGAATTGGAGAGAGTCATTTGATCATCAGGTGAATTTGATACTTCTCTTTTGGAAATTGGAGCATTGAACTCTCATTTTCAGCCTTTGAAGATGAAAACCCTCATTGGATCCTAATGAAGACAAAAACCCTCAATAGTCACAACACTTGGGGACAAAAACCCTCATTTGTTGCATTGGTGGCTTCATCCGGGAGTCACAAGTGAGCTTAAAATTCAAAATTTCAAAATGGAAAGGGTTTCCATCTGTGTTAGGGCACAAATTCCAGCTAGAGCACGCTTTTTTGGGGCTGGCACATTCATTTCCAGCTTGATATACCCATTTGGAGATTTCGGGATCACTTTTTCAAAGGGATTTCTGTGGATGGAAAAATCTGATTCTAATTTTGTTTGATAGTTACCATTTTTGTGGTCATTTTGAGCTATCATTTGCATTTTATCTTCAAGTATTTATAAAGATATGAAATTTTGAAGTTTCAGTTGTTTTTGAGCAATGATTAATCCCAGCTTGTATATTTTTTTTTGTTGAAGCATTTATTTTGCATCAATTCGTCAAGGGTTTCATGTTGTTGATGTATTTTTGAAGATTTGTGTGGGAAAGCATAAATCTACATTTTACCTAGGTCGTTTAGGGTTTTGTGGACCTAAAATAGGTCGTTGCACTAATTCTTGCATAAAATCATATTGTTGTCATAAAATCAGGTTTTCTACATGTGGTTGTCATCATTTCCAGCGATGTTCCATTAGCGTTTTGGGGAAAATCCAAGTTCTTCAAATTTGATCTCGGAAGGTACATTACACCACTCAACCCTAGAAGTTATATCCTCCTATAGTTGACTAAAGGCTCTTCAAATAACTCGACATTTAATCTCTATTCACTAAATTATAATGTTCAAAAGTATATGCTTGTTTACATCAACGTAGCAACACCGCAATTACATTAGTTATGGTGAGTAACATGTTTAAACCTAATATATTAACCTTTGGATTTATTTTATATGTTAACTATGTTATTATATGCAAAGTACTCGGAAAAAAAAATTTTGTCGAATGCATTTTAGCACTTTGTGAACACAAAGTGTTAGCTGATCATTTATATGTAATTATATTAATCATTTTTCCTTTGCATATTCTTCACATTTATGAAAACTTAGCGATGCCCCAAGTGTTGGAGTGTGTTCACATTAGGTAATGCTTTGCTTATTTCCTACCTAGTTTAAGTTGTGTTCACACTATGTTAAGCTCAATTACCGAGCTTGTTATTGTAACCAAAAATTTTGTATTCAACAACCTAGGTTTACATATTTGCCATTGTTATTTAGTTTCAAATTTCAACAAATTTGTTATTCACGACAAATTCATAGTTGTGAATAACAACTTGTAAAGCCTATTTAATAGGCATTCTTGTAGAATGAAATATCGAGTGTGGTGTGAGAAAAATTAAATATTATATTGATGTGTGTTGTTTGCTTGCATTGTCTTGTTGAGGGAGATTCTGAGTGTGTATCAAATTGAAGGCTTGAATCTCGACTGATTCACGTGCCTAGATCTTATAGCCTATTCATATATGGTATCGAGCCCTTGACCGCGTAAGAAGCCCAATATGTCTCAAGATGCACTAAAGAAATTTTTAGTAGAACAAAAAAAGAAATATTTAAGTCCAATTGCAGAATTGACTCCCTGTCCTTGGTGAGCTTCTCTTTTTGCACCAAACTCGCCTCCATATTGAGCTCCGTTGAGCCACGACTCGGACTAAGTGAGCTCTTCTTTTGTTTGGCTTGGTCTAGGAAAACGAGTCCTCGCAAGCGGCCTTTCAATATCACAACACGAGCTTGCTCGATCTTTCACCAACGGATCGAGAAAAGCAACTCGACCTACGAACCATCAACACCCTAGACTTTGTGGTCTCAACGGAAATCAAACTACCCTAACTCAAGTTTGTTAGCAATGGATTTCAACTCATCTCGGCAATTGTTTAACCTATCTCGTGGATATAAAACAAGCCCAAATCGGGCAATCACTAATCAAATTTTAGTGTTTGTTCTGTCTGCACACTCACTTCCTAAGCAAGTCTAAATTAAACACAATGACCTGCAAATTCAACGAAAATCTCAATCTCCATTTATTCATTCCAATGAAGAAGATAATGTGTATAACCTTGTTGGCTAGATTTTCTGCGCATAGCTAAAAACCTAGGCGATCATGAGATAAATCTCCCTCATTTACCAAGTAAGGCTCCCCCGTAAGATTTGTCAGTTAAATATGTTAGTATCTATTTGTGGGTATTACTTTAACCATGCAGCTCATGAACCATAGCTGTATAGTTTTGCAGCAAGTAAGCAACTGTTAAAGAAAGGAAATATCTGATGAAGAAGAAAATAGCAGAAAACAGAAAGAAAGAGGGAAGATGTGCAACCCAATCAATAGATTACAAAGTTGATTGCATGCACATAGATAGAACAGATAGATATTAACATACAAAATTATAAGCAAAGGGAACTTTCAGATCTAGATCTAGAATAACACAAAGTTTATGAATAGATCTAAGACAGAAAGTTAGAAACAAAATGCACCGTTGACACAAAGTTCTCCGGAAATATGCTCCTTTCTATTCCTCTGCTTCAAATAGCTATCAGGGGTTTCAGCACAAAGTCTGGAACACAAGAATGCCGCTTACAAATTATGATTCTTTAACCCGTAAGTTCTTCCTCTATTTATAGTGTATAAAGGGCAATTACAAATAGGAGGCTTTAAATGAATTCCCACATGCGAAAGCTATGAAAAGGGAAACAATAGCAATTTTCCTCCTGAATTCCTCTTTGCATGACATTCATGATTTATAACTGAAAAATAAAACCTTCTATTTTGCATGTCTGCCACCTATTTCCAAGTAATTGACTTCTTCAAGTAATGACTTTTAAACCAATCACTTAAGTTTTATAATTTAATTGATCGCTCAATTACTTTGTCGGAGAAAAGAAGAAGAAAGAGGAAAATAAATTAGAAGAAAGCTGCAACACTTCCAGTCTTGTTCTTTTTCCATATTCTGCATGCGGTTGACTCTTTTGTCTTTGATTCTCACCAAGCTGGATCTGGAAGCAGGTGACTGTGATTCGCTTGCGGGTATTGTCTTTGCCTTGTCTTCCCTCTTATCTTTGAAGCTTTTGCAATTCTTCTTCAGTACATGCAAAGTAAATTCGATGAAGGCTTCAACTGGAAGATTGGGAGCACATGCACAAGATCCTGGAAGGAATTCTCCATGCAATGACTTCTACACGGCCGTGTCAGAAACAAGAGGATGACTTTTTTTCCGAAAGCCTTTGCAATTATGAGATCTAGATCTGTCAATTAAATCGGTGATAGGTTCAGGGCCTATGTTTGTATCATTGACTTCAGCAAATCTGGAAGCTATGCATGATTCTGCTGATCCCTCTCTATCATCACGCTTCATCATGGCTGGAGCAGTCTTTGTCTGAGAAATCTTTGTCTACGTTCTTTTTCTTTTAATCCTGTCGGAATTCTTTGTCTGCGTTCTTCTTCTTTTTAATCTCATGGAATTCTTTAGAACTGGATCAATTCGTGCAAATCTATCAATTTCTTCAGATTCAAAAGATATATTCAATGTACCTAACATTGATTTGAACTTCCTTTCACCTGTATGAACACCTGTAATGAATACCTACAATTATTTAAGACAAAGATGAAGTCCAGAGCATGAATACTTGATTTCTGTCACCAAAAATCTGCATATGAAGCCCGCTGCCCTAAAATTTGAGATTTTGCTTGCATGCAAAGCAAGCAAAAATATTTTTAACTTCACCTGAGCACTTATACCAACATGCAGATAATTAACAAGGCTTAAATCAAGCTCCTCCAACCCTAGGCGCCAAACTTTGAAGCTTTTTGGCAATGAAAAATATTTTTGATGCAAAAATCCTCCTTCCTTGGGCACCAAAACTGTCCGGCTGCAATCCTTTGCAAAAAGAATTAATTACATCTTCACTATGGCAGCCCGTGCTTATATAACCCTCAACATTCTATTTTTAATAATTGCCCTTCCTATTTTTAATTAATTAATAAGCAATGATGTTTATTCACCCAAATTGGGCGCCTATTTTTGCATGTTGCTGGCTGCCATTAAATAAATTTAATTTATTTATTTTTAGCATGCTACCTTCAGTTCTCTTTGACTAGCCTTCATGCATTGACTTTCTATTCATCCATGGCACCAAAATTAGGCAAAAAAGTTATTAATAAATATCATTAATATCATTGTTTAATCACCAAATGGGTCGCACTTTTTGGCATGGGTGAATTCTAAATTTAAGAAGTCAACTTCTGATGGGAATTTTCACCCTGCACCGCAGCTCTAAAAATCCCTTCTTCCACTTAAGTGATTTGACTTTCATCATGGGAATTTTTACCTGCGCAAGGTAGGTAATAAATTCCCACCTGCCTGTTGCTTCTAATTTTCCCACTACAGCTTAAGTGACTTTCCAAAAAGTGCGTCTTGTATTAAAATTAGCTTCCTTTGAAAAAGTACGACTTGTTTGAATGAATAAAACCTTCTGATGGGAAAATTTAGCCTACTAGCAGGCAGAAAATTCTCATCGGTGCTTTAAGTGATTTTTCTCTTATTTTTTTATAATGGGAATTTTTACCTCGCAAGGGTAAGAAATTCTCCCCGCCTACCGCCTCTAATTTTCCCATTGTAGCTTAAACCTATTCATTTCCAAAAAGTGCGACTGGCCTGGGAGAGGCTTTTTGTGCATGACTTCATCATTTTTGGTTAGAAGCTTGCATTTTGAGGCTGATTCCTTCTGGCGTTGTGTTGGTAGATGATCTCCAGATGCTTCGGGCAATTAAACAGACTATACTGGCGAAAGAATTGACCTAGGGGAATTTCACAGAGAAACCAAGGAGAAAACCGAAGAAAAACGCAAAAGAAATAAATAAAAGCGAAAAATGTTGCCAGAAGTTGCAGACAATGCCCTGAATTCATTCCTAGTGAAAACCCTAATGAGACGAGTGAATACTGGCATGCAAAATCGCAACAGGATTCAACTGAGCACAATTTACTTCAAACGGGGCATTATTTATTCAATAAATAATTAAATAAAAATTTCCCGCAGACAAAACTTGGCGGAGGGATAAAATGAGTTTGGGCATCTAGGTATTTGTCAAAATTGGCTCATATGATTCATTGGGAATATCCTAACATAATACAAACATCTTCCGCAATAAAAACACGAAAAGACCCATTATTTTAAAAAGAACGAAAAAAATTTTAGATGGGTAGTCCAGTTTTAGGGTGAAATTTGGGGACACCAAACCTTCTCACACGAAATAAAATGACTAGCAAAGAACCCTAAGTCAACCTACCATAGGAGGTATAAGTTGTTTTTTTCAAAAACCGCTCAAATATACTTTAAAATTATGTATTCAAAAATAAATATTTCGAGAGTAACATAGCAAGTGGTTTCTTGAGTTGCATACTTAAGGCATTTGGTTGTAATTAATCGCGAGTTGAATACGCATGAGGATTTATTTTGCAAGGAAATTCGCAAACTCTAAAAGTTTAAACCAAATAAAGCTCTTATAAGCTATTGAGGAACTTTGTGGCACGACTAGCATGTTATCATCTCTGCAAAAGCACTTTCCTAGAGGTGGTCACAAGTTCAAGGCTAAACGAACCTTGCCTTTTTTTTGGGTATTGCCTTAAGTTAAAAGGCAAATAGATAATAGCTTATATCTATATATGAAGTGCTCTATAGAACAATTGGAAAGACAATTTTGGTAAGGCATTGGGATTGGTGAAGGTAAGGGATCGAAACCCCTTGACCTATTTTTGCTTTTAAAAAAACATTCCCGAAAAGTGGGGAATTTTATTTAAAAGGAAGAACCTTTTTTTTAGGGAATATTTGTTGCAAAACCAAGGTGTTACGTGGGGACGCGTCCCCCAAAACCAGTGTCAGGGCGTCTCGGACGCTTCGAGGACGCCAAAACGTGGGGCGAAACATTTCCTTGACATTTCTTAAATGCCAACGATGAAGGAAAACATCTCGGGGACATTTGGGAAAGGTAGGAAACGTCTCAAGACGTTTAGAACTTGAGGGGGCAGCGGGATGTCTAGATATCCCCTGAATGGTCGAGAAACGCCCCAACGTCATAGCAAATTTTTAACACTTTTTCTTTATAAAAACACTTTTTTGACTTTTTTAATTAGAAAGTAATAATAAAATAAAACAAACATAATAATCTAACCCTAACCATGAAAGTCCATTCTAAGTTATAAAATGCCTTTAAGGCCTCATTTCATATCACATTTGATATTCACAATTGAGCAAAGTGAGCAAAGAGAAGAAGAAAGAGCAAGGGAAGAAGGGCAAGAGCAAGGGCAAGCAAGAGGTATTTCTAATTTTATTTGCTCGCAATGCTTGATAATAGTCTCTAGTTTTTAAAATTTAGATTCTATTTGCATTTTTTATGGGTTGTTTTTAAGTTTTCAGTATCTACATTCACAATGTAATCATGTTTATAGTTTGTAGGATTTTAAAAATGGATATTGCATAGGATTTGGTTATTCTTGGTTAGTTTTTTTATTAAAAAGATCTTAAAACATAAAATTGTTGATTGTCAATTCAATGATTCATTGAATAGGTTTGGCTAGGTTTAACTTTACCATGAATGATACACATTCCTAGAAACAATAACATTAGGAATACAATAACATTATATACCAATTGTCAATTGTCCGCTCACCGAGATTAAGCAATATGTAAGATATTATTATTCAAAAAGAAAGAAAGAAATCATCAAAATTTTAATAAAGACACTAAAATTACGCTGAAAAAGATAGAATACAACATTTGAATGTAGATACAAAAATGAAAAACTTAATACTCCTATAGTTATATTTGATGTTTTAGTTTTTTAATATTTTTGCCTATAGTTATTGGCCTAATAGACTATGGAATTTTTTTAAAATTATTGTGATTGCAATTTAAATGTAGTTAGAACTTATGACTATTTTTTTATTCATTGCACAATGCATATGGTAACTAGTTATGAATGTTCTACTTTTTCTTAATCATCGTGCATATAATATATAGTTATTGTTGTTTTTGTATTCATTGAATAATACATATAGTTATGGTTGATTTGCTTTTTCTTAATCATTGCATATACTATATAGTTATTGTTGTTTTTTTTATTCGTTGAATAATACATAATGGTTGATTTGCTTGTTTATGAATTAAAATTATAATCATTGCCTACACTTATAATTATTTTTTAATTCATTATATATGGTTATGGTTGTTTTTTTAATTCATCAGATCCCCAACAATCATCACCATGAGGTCTTCTGAGTATGGTTATGAATCAAAGGAGGAGAGGATTGAACTTGACATAGGTGGAAGTGTTGGTGATGACATAATTGGGGGAGGTGGAGAAGTGAGACAAAATGTAGTGCCAATGGCAATTGGTAGTTCAGCTGGTAGTGCTACCAATTGCCCCTCTCAAATGTTGTCCAGATTTGCCATTGGACCATTTGATAAGAAGAAGCCATTACAACAATTTGTTGAGATACTTGAGATCTCCAAGTATGGAGGGGGGTGTAAACTATGGAAGTGGAACATATGTGCATTGACTTGGCATGGCAACATCACCAGGACCAATGCACACTTGTTACGCCTTGCAGAAGGGGGTTCGTCTTTGTAAGGCTCTTTCACTAGAGCAAAGAGAAGAGATGATGAGAGTTTTTAATGGAAATACCACGCATAATGTTTCAAAAGTTTGTGGTGTACTAGTAGTGAGGCTAACACTCCTATGAGATCTCATTGACCTGGCAAGAATACTTTGGTTGGTTCTAGTTTTGGAATGATAGAAGTGGAAAGCAGAATGAAGAGAAAGGTCGTGGGGCAGCCCCCAATCCAATTGTAGACATGTTTGATTCAAAGGCAAGGGAAGAGGTGGATGATGCTATCGGGAAATTTTTCTATGTTGTTGGGATCCCATTTCATGCTGCTTGCTCTCCTTATTACAAGGAGGCTATGGCCAAGGTAGCAAAAACAGGTACAAGTTATGTGCCTCCTGAAACACCAAATTGAGGACAACAATCTTGGATAGAAACTATTCCAAGGTTAATTTGTTGGAGGAGATGAAGGTCACATGGGTGTCACATGGATGCAACATTATCATGAATGGGTGGACGGATATTAGACACCGTCCACTAATCAATATCATTGTCTCTTGCAAAAATAGACCGCATTCTTGAAAGCAATTGATTGTTCTAGGAAGCAAAAAGATGATGAGTTCCAATTTCAAAATTTGAAGGAAGCCATTAAGGAGGTTGGACCTTCAAATGTTCTACAGGTCATCACAAATGTAGCTTATGTGTGTAGAGCAGCATACAAGCTAGTGCAACATGCCTACAATCATATTTATTGGACCTCGTGTTGCATGTATGCCATGAACAATGCTTTGAAAGACATAGGGAAGGTTTTGTGGGTCAACAAGATAGTGAATGAGGTCGGGGATGTGCGTGAAGTTCATATGTAATCACCAAACATCATTAGCACTCTTTCAAAAAAATTGAAAGAAATCCTAAAACCAAGTAGACATCCACTTTGCATCCTATTTTATTTTGGTGGAGAGGATGCTTGAATTGCGAGCCCCCGCAAATTATGATTAAGACACACGATTGGACTAGGTGGCGTGAATCGAACAGAGAAAGGGAAGATAGTAAAGGAAGTGGTGTTAAGGGAAACATTTTGGGTTGATTTGAAATACATCACATCAATTATAAAGTCTGTTTTTAGTGTCATCAAATATGGAGATTCTAACAGCCCCAATCTTGGTGAGATCTTTGAATGTATTGATAGTATACTTGGGCAAATGAGGGCAGCTATTCAAGTGAGGGGCCCCACTGGAGTTCTACCATGAACATATTCAGCCCATCATTCAACATAGATGGGAGAAGTTGAACACCCCACTTCATATGGTTGCATATGCATTGAATCCCAAATGGTATGTGGAGAGGCTAGGTAGAGTTATCCCTTTGGATGACAATGAGGTGAAGAAGGGCCTTATGAAGGCCTTTAAAAATGTATAGTCTACAAGAGGCTTCACAGATCAGGTTGGAGTGGCTCGACTTCACTAAACTTGATGGGTACAAAACTTCAACGAAAGATGGACAGGGCAACATTGGCACATGACAAGCCGATGAGTTGGTGGCGACTGTATGGGCATCCAGGACTGCTACAAACACTTGCAATTCGCCTCCTTTCCCAAGTTTCTAGCTCCTCTACCTCTGAGAGGAATTGGTCATCATATGGTTGGATCCACTTTGTTGGAATAGGCTTACCTCTGCGAGAGCGAGAAACTTGTTGTACATGACACAGCATCGTATGCATCGCAAGACAACTTAATGCAAGCGCACCCTAGCATTACAAAGGGATTTAGATTCTGAGGAGCTAAGGTAGGTAGAAGAGAACAATACTATGCAACATGATTGGGCTTTCCCTTGAGGACAAGGATGATAGTTCCAGTGAGGAGGAGTTCAAGGATGTTGCTTTAGATGTTGATTCTAATTTTTAGGCTGAAACTTGTCCTCTTTTTTTGTAATATTGACAATTGTTGGTGTATTTGAATTTGAGATTAATGATATGAATATCAACTATTGTCACTTGATCAATCAGAATGGTTTTATAATTTATTTCAGCTTATTTAATTTTAAGTCTCAAATTGAAATGGTTTTATTAAATTATGTATAACTATATTTATTAATTAATAATTTAAATGTATTTGATATTTATGATTTCAGCTTATTTAAATCTCAAATGGTTTTATTTCATCTTATTTAAGTCTCAAATGGTTTTATTTCAACTTATATATATAGTTTAGTCACCATATTTTTATATTTTAAATATTTATATATTTTTTAATCAATCGTCCCCCACCATCCCCAAAATTTAGAAAAAAATTGTCGAATTCTGAGTCTTAGGTAAATCTTGTTGCAAATTTATTTTTTGAAGATAATCATTCTAGGAGGGTTTTTGTTGATCGCTGATGTCCACAACCTTCTTCTCCGTGACTTCTTTCGCTTCCTCGTCCGCAATGGATAACAAAGTTGTTCGAACCCCTAAACTCGTCTAACTTTCATGCCCGGAAACCAAAGATGGGACAGTTGCTCTAGTCCATAGGCCCATGGAGAGTGTTTCATGAAAACATTCTTGTGTTCACCTCAAACAAGGATAAGTATGCCTATGCGTGCAATCGGGATGAAGCTCTCAAATAGATTGGTGATCCATAGGGATCCAGAAAAACACACCATTCCATCAGATCCATCAGCACCAAGAAGGAAAAGTGAAGAAAAATGAGGAAAAGGAGGTTTTGCCTGCATTTTAACAGAACCGTCGCTCTGCGCAAAGCGGCGGTTGCAAAACCACCGCCTCAGCCAAGGCGGCGGTTCTCAGAACCACGGACCGCACTAGGCGGTGGTCCTGACACTTTTGACGGAAAAATAAAAATGGAGCTCAAACGATTCGAATTTGAATCGTTTGACCTTTGTCTCTTCCTTGCCTCAACCTTTCCCATTTTTCAGTGCACGGGAGCACTTGGGAGAGGCTATAAATTCGTGTTAGGAGCAAGAGAATAGATCAGAGGACAGCAATTGGAAGGATCATCCAAAGAGATGAATAACAATTGTATTGTTTGAGAGCAAAGTTGTAAAGGGCAAGTGAGCAGAGATTCTTCAGTGCTGGAATAGAATTGTAGGAGTAAGGTGCAAGAAATAGAGCAAACAAGTACTTGGAAGGAAGGTTTACATTGTTGCTTCTTTTCATACTTATTGTAATCAGAAAATTTGATTATTGGCCAATACAAGTGGGAAGAAAGAGCAGTTTCCCTTCCCGACTGGTTTTCCCTCAAATTGGGGTTTCCAGGATAAAATTCTTGTGTTGTGTGTTTAAGTTTTGTTGGCACTCTCTTTAATTCAATTCTAAGCACTAGATAATCAGTCACTAAGGCTCTAATCTTCATCAAATCTGTCATTTTCCAAAGAGAAAGTAGAACAGCAAATTATTGTGATTTTGTGAATTTCCAAAGTAGAAGTTTACGAATCAATTCGCTCGAACGTGTCTAAGATTTTGCAGTTTCACATAGATGAATCCGAAACTCCAAAAGAGGTATGGGAAATGTTTGATAGATAGAAAACTATCTTTTAATCTCCACGAGGCCAAAAAAATCTTATGGGACAGCAGACCTGTCATTTTTGCTTTTTGAATTTCTGATCTCCTACCGATCATTTTCTCCACCCTCTCCTTGGTGAACATATCTTGTAACAAAGTTAAATCATTTGCATATTTGGTCCGGATGTCATTGTAAGCATTACACTCCAAAATAAAGTGTTTTTCTAATTCCACTACCCCAACGGTGCAAAAGACAAACTCTCTCTTCCCATGCCTCTTTTGGCCTTTTCCACCTACCGTTTCACACCGAAGCTGATGTGAATTTGTCCTTAACTGAGTTATGAGAAACTTTGCTCTCCAAGGGATATTAGCCCCTATATAGGCCTTTTGTTGATGATCACAAGCAAAGTTAAATTCCTCAAGGTAATATTTTTTCTTTCTCCCTAATGCTTTATCCCACATAGACTTGCAGAATTTATCCATAACAAACACCTTTATTTACTTATTACTACGACATGCATTCAAGTCAATGTATCATTTCTTCATCTACTTGTTCTTTTATTCATCCAGGCTTTTTTTTTTTTGCACATATCTCATTACTTGGGCCATCTACTTGCCTCCATCTACTCATATTTTTTTAATATCTGATGAGACCCCCACCATAGCAATGGCTTCAATTGAGCTGCGCCAGTTTTAGCTAAAAGAATCTCATATGGGACCGATACTTTTAGTTTGAACTTGCTTGTGATCATGCATTTTTGAATTCTCTCTATTTGCTTCCATTTTGAGTCTGAAGTGTTGCTAGCCCATAGTTCGCACCCATAAAGCACCACCGGAATTACTAATAGACCTATCGGAGTGTGCGAAGATCCTAGCTCAACGAATGCACTATGTAGTTGCAAGAATCAAGAAATCACAAAGAGGAAGATGCAATATGAATGAATCACAATCACTCAACACATGAACTTAATCAATAATCTAATCAACTGTATTCACCCACTCCCGAAAAGCTCACAAAAGAGGTGTACATATAAGAGAGTGAATGTGTAACTCCTATAATAGTGGACAACACTCCATGAATAGGAATGGGAGTTACAATCCTAGAATAGCTAATCAAATGATCAACCAACCTAATGTAACTCCTATGACACACTAATCTAATAATGAGAGTTAAGAAACTCCTATGACATATGACACCTAGATATGACACATGCCACTCAAGTATGACATATGACACCTAAGCAAGCTTACACATGAGAGTAGGGATACTCCATGTGTGTAGGAAACATTCCAAATATATAAACAAATACAAGGAAAATAATATCCTACACCAACAAGACCAAAAAAGTCTAAGTAGTTCCCAATCCCATAACTCCACTTCTCTGCATTTATTTTGTAAGGCATACAGTGCTCTCCAACCTCTCAAAGTTTTCTTCTTCCTCCAACATATATTGTTGTTGAAGTCAATCCCAAGGTACTTATACTCAATTTACTTCTTCTAGAATACTTCCTTCAAAATAAAATTCAAGTTGATTTTTGTTCTTTCAATCGGAGAAGCTCATGATCTTGGTCTTAGTGTTCTTAAAAAGCTCTTTGGTAAAGTAAATGAAATTCAAGATACTTCAATTAGTTACAAATTTGAGTGCTTGTTTGCCCTCTGATTTTCTATCTATTAAAGATTTTTTTCTGAAATTCAAATCACTTGTATCATGACTAAAAACTGGTAGTAGATGGTGAATGTATACTTTTGATCATGCCTAAATTGGTCCTTATAGTGTGTTTATATCAACATTTCAAGATGCCTACTTTTGAGCTACTTTGAGAAAGGCTTACTTGTGAACAAACAAAATTGCGAACACTTGACGCCTTGCCTAGCTCAAGTCATGCACTAGTGACAAATTCCTTTAAGGGAAAATAGAAACCACAACCAAAATTAAGACCGCCTCCAAGAGAGTCACACAATCCTTCTCTAACTACAATAGAGACCTCAACACTTTCAAATTCTAGCAAGTCTCAAGTTTTTCAGGATAAAGAAGTTTTACAACCTTTGTCCATATTGTAGCAAAACTAATCATCCTGATTACAAATGCTATAAGAGAATAGAAGCATTGGAAGCAAAACTGAAGCAACATAAAATTGATGTTCCTTCCTCCACAAATACAGGGAAAGGAAAAGCTCTTTCTGCTAGGGCTTGTTCTCCTACGACAGATAGATGGATTTTTTTTTTTGGTGCTTCTCATCATCTCACTCACGTGGTTTGTTGAGTTCTCTTTCTGGTTGCAACACTTCTCATATAATCATGGGCAACTCTTCAAAAGTTGATGTTTTGGGTTCTGGTTCGATGCAAATGCAGAATGGGTGCATCAATGATGTACTCTTGGTACCTGAAATTTCATCTAATTTGTTGTCAATTTATCAAATTTGTAATTTTGGTTCTGGGAAAACTGTGGAGTTTACTCCACAAAGTGTTGTAATTAAAGAATTATCTGATCCACAAGATGTTGTAGCTATAGGTGTGGTGGACCATCATTCACACCTTTATGTATTTGATAAGTTTGATACCTCTATAGGGTCTTCACTTGTTCATGCTGACACAATGAGAAAACTATGGCACAAACACTTTGGTCACCTGAATTACAGGTATCTACAGTAGCTGAGCTCGTAGAAAATGGCTAAAGGGCTTCTCAAGGTCTCCAGTTGTGATGGTGTTTGTCTGTAATGTCCCTTTTAGGACATCAAATGGAAAATAAGGGTTTGGGCTCAAACCCCAACCAACGAACTCTGATGTTTATGACAGCCACCAAAAAATTACTTCAAACCCTTATGGAAACAAACTGAAAATGCAATTAGCAACAAGAAGAAATCTGAATTTTTTATGACAGCAACTGAATTGTGATGACAGCCAACAATGATTCCACACAAACCCTAGCTGCGAACCAGTATTTATTCTCCTAGGGCAGTGAACTGTAATGGCACTTCAATGGCATCAATTCCCATGCAACACAAGCTGAAAATGACATAGAATGCTTCCAAATATTTTATTCAACCATGGTGTTTGTTGAGTTCTCTTTCTGGTTATAGCACTTCTCGATAATCATTGGCAACTCTTCAAAAGTTGACGTTTTGCGTTATGGTTCGATGCAAATATAAAATGGGTGCATCAATGATGTACTCTTGGTACTTGAAATTTCATCTAATTTGTTGTCAATCTATCAAATTTGTAATTCTGGTTCTGAGAAAATTGTGGAATTTACTCCACGAAGTGTTGTAAATAAAGAATTATCTTATCCACAAGATGTTGTAGCTATAGGTGTGGTGGACCATCGTTCACACCTTTATGTATTTGATAAATTTGATACCTCTATAGGGTCTTCACCACTTCTTCATGCTGACACAATGAGAAAACTATGGCACAAACGCTTTGATCACCTGAATTACAGGTATCTACAGTAGCTGAGCTCACAGAAAATGGTTAAAGGGCTTCTTAAGGTCTCCAGTTGTGATGGTGTTTGTCCAAGATGCATCATTTGAAAACAACGTTAGGATCCCTTTCCAACGGGAAAGCTTTGAAAGCTAAGGCTCCACTTGAGTTAGTACGTAATGATTTAATGACTTTTCCCACTAGGTCATTTTCTATTTCAAAGCATGTACTAACTTTCGTTGATGATTTTACTCGGAAGACTTGAGTGTATTTTTTGCAATATAAAAGTGAAGTATTTCAGAACTTCAAGGCCTTCAAGGCTTTTGTTGAGAAACAATCAGGACTTTCACTAAAAAAGTTGTGGATACACAATGGGGGGAATATATAAGTAATGCTTTTTAGCATTTTTTCTTGATCAGGTACTTTGCATCAATACATAGTATCTTACACCCCTCAACAAAATGGAGCGGGTGAATGGAAAAATAAAACACTCAAGGTAATATAAAATTGCATGATATAGTCCAAGGACTTAGCACTTGAGTTTTAGGATGAAGCAATAAATTGTGCAAATTTCATGCAAAACCACATTCCCAACAAGGGAATGTGAGATAAAACTCCTGAGGAGCCTTGATCAAGAGAAAAACTTGATGTTTTTGGATTTCACATCTTCGGAAGTAAGGCTTTTGTGTTTGTTACTTAATGATAAGTGCAAATCTATGGAGAAGAAGAGGTAATAGCTCATTTTTGTTGGTCATTGCGAGGATGTGAAGGCATACCACCTCTTTGATCCCGTCACACATGATGTCTTCTTTCAACGAGATGTTAGAGTTGATGAGAATCTCATTTCTTCATAGCCAACTTCTGAGTTTTCTCCATCATTGGCTTCACTTCCTACTCAAAATAGAGAAGGTATACTTCCTGATATTGATGACAACACACCCGATGATCCTGCTCGGCTCCTCCTACACATAACATGCCCAAGTGAGAAAAATCTACTTTGCAAGCAACTAGTTCTTTGGTTGGTGATCCTTTTGATCCTCGTCACACTCGATCTGGAGACTTCTAATATTGTTCTTAAGATCCAAGCAATTTCTACCGATCTGATATTGTTTTTCGAGGCGACAAGCAAACCTGAGTGGGAAGCTACTATGCAAGATGAATATTCTTCACTCATGAAGAATAACACGTGGGAGTTAGTGCCTCTTCCTAAGGGAAGAAAACTTGTGCATTGTAAATGGGTCTATAAGACCAAATATGCAGCAGATGGTTCTATAGATAAGCACAAGGCTTGTCTTGTAGCTAAGGGGTTCTCACAAGTCGAAGGGTGGATTACTCTAAGACTTTTCTTTGGTTACAAAAATGGATACCATTCACCTTGTTCTCTTTCGCTGCATCACAATGATGATCGTCTATCAAATGGACGTGAAGAGTGCTTCCTACATGGTGATCTCCAAGAGGAGATCTATATGGAGCAGCCTCAGGGCTTTGTGCAGGACTCTTCCTTGGTATGCGACTTTCTCATTCTCTTTATGGGCTCAAACAAGCTCCTCAAGCTTGGTATGAGAAGATGGATAGTTTTTTGTTGAGTTTTGGCTTCTATCATTATGAATTAGATCACAATGTTTACATCCAAAAGCAAGGTGAGGATCTTTTGATTATATGTTGATGACCTAATCCTCATAGGTGATTCAGTCTCCGTGATTTAGGACACAAAGCACATGTTGATGGAAATATTTGACATGACAGACGTGGGACTTTTGCACTATTTTCTTGGCCTCCACGTTCATCAGTCTCCTGAAAGTATATTTATTAGACAACAAAATTTTGTCATAGATCTTCTTCGTCAGTTTTGCATGGCTGATTGCAAGCCCTCTCCCATACCTTATCACTCGAGTATTGAGTTGACTATTGACTGCAAGTCTAGATTGGTTGATCCCACTTTGTATAGACAATTGGTAGGAAGTCTTTTGTACCTGACACATACGCATCCCGATATCACCTTTGTTGTTAACCTGGTCTCTCGTTTCTCCCATGAGCCTCATGAGAGTACCTTGTAGGCAACTAAGCATATTTTGCACTATATTTGAGGCACTCTACATTTTGGAATTCAGTACACACCAAAGGGTTCTTCTAAAATTGAGGGATTCAAAAATGCGGATTGTGGTGGTTGTGTTGATACCTGTCACTCTACTTCTGGATTTGTTTTTCACCTTGGCTAGGGTCCTATTGCATGGGCATGTAAAAGGTAGACTGTTGTTTTTTTCTCTTCAACCAAGGTTGTCTATTGGGGTATTGTGAAAGCTGGACAAGCGACACTCTAGCTTCAACAACTACTTGGTGAGTTTGGTTTTCCATGCAAATCCCACTTTTCATAATTCCATTGAGCTAGCACACAACCCTAGAGAGATTCAAAGGGACCAAGCACATAGAGATTCACATGCACTTCATTCGGAAGATGGTCCAAGATGGAGTTGTTTGTTTGGAATTTGTGCCCATTGCTGAACAGGTTGCTGACATCTTCACTAAGCCCTTGGCTTCTCCTCGTTACCTTTAGTTGTAAGCATTTTTGGGGTGAAGGAAGTTGTACTTGGAGGGGATTTTGGTTGAGTCCTTTCTTTTTCATGTTTGTACATGGGTACCTTATCTGATCTAGTAGCCGGGACCCAGATTCAGCATGTTTTTATCCCTAGAGGGTGTTAAAGTGTGTTCACATTAGGTAATGGTTTACTTATTTCCTACCTAGTTTAAGTTGTGTTCACACTATGTTAAGCTCAATTAGGGAGTTTGTTATTGTAACCAAGTTGTTTCTATTCAACAACCTTGGTTTACGTATTTATCTTTGTTATTTAGTTTCAACAAATTTGTTATTCACAACAAATTCATAGTTGTGAATAACTTGTAAAGCCTATTTAATAGGCATTCTTGTAGAATGAAATATTGAGAGAGTGGTGCAAAAATAATGAAATATTATATTGTCGGGTGTTGTTGTGAGCTTACATTGTCTTGTTGAGGGAGATTCTGGAGTTTGTGTATCAGATTGAAGGCTTAAATCCTGATGGATTCACCTGCCCAGATCCTCCTGCCTATCCCTATACCAAGGGCAACACAATAATATAAAAAATTTACCTGACTTCATAGCTGCATGAGTGCCTTTGATTTTAGGAACATTGAGAAAGCCAGCTGAACATCCTATTAGTGCTCCTCCGGGAAAAACAGGCTTTGGAATTGACTGCAATCATAGACAGTTATTAAGAAAGGGGAGAAAAAAAAATCCAAGACTCATATGACGGTTCAATATCACAAAGGAATATCATGTACCCTCCTGAAAAATAAAAGAAACAAATTCAAGTGTCTTACAATACCTGAAACCCACCTTCATTCAAGCTGCGAGCACCATACTGAACAACTCTTCCTCCTTCCAATACTGGCTTGATGGCTGGATGTTGCTTAAATTTCTACAGTACCCATATGAACCATTGAACCAGATGTCTTTCTACTTTCAAAAAAAATAAAATCACCTCAACCACATAACAGTGCACGCTAAATTCATCTCTGAGAACCAAAATCAATCTATGGGTAGAACCTTAAGATTCAAATATTGGAAAAACTTGGGTTCATACTATTTTTTTAATACCTAAAACTTCTAAGAAAACAAATTATCTGTTGATATCATTTGCAAAGAAAGCAAACAAGAATGTCCTGTTTAGTTACTAAAAACATTAAGCAACCTACAAAGCAAGATTGGCTTTAAAATGCTTCTTCAAAATTTTATTCTACAAGTACTCGAATATAACATAAACAGTGTTGATATGCCATTTATTCAATCATTTTATTAATGAAATCTATATCATCACTTAACTGCTTCTCAATGGGTGCTTATGTAAGCATTATTCCCTACATCTTCTGCCTAGGACTTTTCTACTTGTGGTTACTAAGCAATTGAATTTCCTATAAAATTTTACCGATTCAATTAGTCCTATCATTGACGATCATTTAAAATTTCCAAATAAAAAAAAACAGAGCATCCAATATTTCAAGTTACATGTCCAAGACATAATGCATTACCTCAAACTATGTAGCACTAATCAATAACAAACAACCTTTGGTTCTGAAAATGTATGGCTGGATTTCTTATAATGTAATTGTTGCATTCAAGTTGCAAACTATTTTAGAATGCATGTTGTCGTACAATACCATCTTAAAATGTTCACTAGGTTTTTTGACATCTTTATAAAATTTCTCATAACACGTGTAATCATCATAGCCAGAAACATAATACTATTGCACAGTTACATTAACATCAGAAAGTACCTCTAATAACAATGCAAGAATATAGAATACAATAAACGGTGCATCTGTAATGTTCATCAAAAAGTGGTATAATGTTATAATGATGGATCTATACACAACGAAACCCTTACAATGTACATTACATGTCTTCTTTTAGGAAAATTGACATCCACGTTGATCGATAACATAACAATTATTAACCTGGTCTTTTTCCTTTCACATCTAGCCTCCTTCCCCTTCTACCCCTACTACGGAAAAAAATCAGGTGTCCGTGCTAAGCAGATTAGTTTTTACCTTAATCAATTGCATGGAATAGGAGCCCGTTAAATCACATGTCACACCAAATAATTACAAAAAAAATAAAATATTCAATTTGATGACCAGTATATTTATATGCATAAACCTTGGTTGTTTGTCCTTCATGTGAAAAGTAACTTGTATGGATTCGATTCATCAACTCTTAACATTGAATTTGTTTCCACAAAAGTATCTTACTCTTCATGCTATTAATGAGAACCCTAGTCAAAAACATTCTAGTCTTTCGCTATTTTGTAGACTTTAGGAAGGCCTTTGACTCTGTTTCAAGACATCTTTTCCATGGGTTGCATTCTACTAGTGTCTCAAACATCGTCATTATATCCATCATGAGACAGTGGTTTGCTGAAGTCTAACTCCCCATGGACTCTGTGATTTTGTCAAGGGTACTATTGGAGTCAAACAAGGGTGTCCTCTCTTAGTGATTTTTTCGGATTTACATTAATGAGCTGACGGAATTTATTAGGCATCGTACTATTGTTGATGATGATTATATGGTGCATCATGTTCTTATTGTTATCCTTTTTTTTGCTAATGATGGGATCCTCCTTTCTCGTCGTCCTAACAATTCATAGAGAATTATGTCCTTTCTCACTATTTTGATTTTCGCCAGGGTTTTATTAATCTTAGTTGCACAACGGTTATGATTTCAAGTTCAATGCCTCTAAAATGCTCTTTCCAAGTTCCAGTTCTCCTACAAGGAGAGACTCTGAAAATAACAGCAAAATGTGCTTATTCGGAAGTAATTACCGGCTCATCTCTCAATTTGAACCCTACTTGCATCTTTCTGAGGTACATGCCTCACCCTTTGTCTTCGAGCGTAGTGCTTTCAAATACATTTCCAACATATCCCTTTGAAGATGTAACTCCTCAATGTTGTCATTAAACTCACTGACCTTTATGTGTCAAATATTTGGGCACCAATAAAGGGCTCACTAATTGAGCATGCATTGAGAGGGCTAAGATTGTCCTGCTTCAACCTATGATCAGTGGCAAATAAACAACTCCACAACACATTGTCAAAAACACATTCACTGCCCATTCCTTCGACTTAAGAATTTCTTCAGGCTTCTTTTCTTTACAAACTTAGGTCTCTACATGACTCAACCTCATGTCGTCGGAGACACCCGTATTTGGCCCTTTGTTCTTTTCAAAGAGTCGCCCCCTCGGGTCACACCAAGTGTTAATGATGCTGGTACTTTGAGGCAAGTTTGCTGCTTCATCTATTCTATTGATCGGATTCCTCCGCTCATATGCTCATCAGATAATCCTCCTCGTGTTCTTCCCACGATGGATGCGTCTTGTCCACAAGATGGCTTTCTATGCTGGGATTTCTTACAAATTACAGATGATACCAGCGTCCAACATATCTTCAACACCATTGTCACGTGGCTAGGGAATCCTCTTTGTCAATATAGGGTTTGTTTCCACTAGTTACGAGTTGAGCCAAGCCACCATATTCCTCATGTCAATGGGATATATTGAATTTCCTTTCTCCATAAGGTGGAGAACGAGGAGCAATTCATCTTCAGCTATCACATCTACTATAACACATTTCAGGGAGGTAGTATTGTTCATACATGAACTCAAAAGGATTCTTATCGATTCTCTTTGGTTATCCCGAGCAAAGGTGATTATCCTTTTTCTTCTGGAAGTTGTTACTTTCAAATGTAGGGCATCGAAGCGGACATCCAGCACTACTAGGCTGATTACCTCCTTTCAACTCTCTTGGAGGTAGAAAGTACCTTGGTTTCAACTCATCCTCACGATTGGTGATAGATTAGTGAGACAATGCTTACAAATCCATGCTGCTACTAACATATCACAATCTTTTCCCTCCTTTACTAGGTCTCGCATATCCACTTCTACTCGGCGTTGAGGCACATTTACATTCTCTTTTCTTGTATCTTGGCACATGGAAAGTATCACTAGTAATCTCTAACTCTAGAGACTTGCCAACACTCAGTATAAGGAAATATTCTAGAGGGAGTGCCCTGCTTCCTCCAAAGACAACCAACCGGACACCCTTAAACCTACGAATTTCTCCCATGGAAATCATCAGATTCCTCATTGGTCCAGTTGTGATTGTGGATGATTGTGTTCTCAATTGCGCTTATGCTCTGAGCAATGATTCAAGCTTGTGACAACCTAGCATCAGTCTTCAGCTTTGGTCTTCATCTGCACGTTGTTTCCTTTGAAAGGTCCTCCCCTTGCATGGCAAATGTATTTGGGGACATCAATATAATTTTTCTTTGTATGCCATAATGGTTCCCATTCTCCCACAGTTTGTACATATCTCCAACTCTAAGTCAACCTCACTAACCTTGACTGGTTGGTGGTGTCAGAAAGCGATTTATTTCACAATTTCTGAAGGAATCAAGAGAATGAATCTCCATCCCAAGTGGGGACTTATATTGCTTGTGAAAACTTTCCCACTCAAAAATAGATGTGAATTCAAAGTGAAATTGAGCTACTACATTGTATTGTTTCTGTATAATATATAATATTGTTTCCACATAACTGCTTGCCCCAGCCATGAATAATCCCAAAAATTAAATATAATCATACAAACACATATACTGGGTTGTAAACACAACATACCAAAATGCTTAATTTTAACATGAGAATACCAAGACAATACATAACAAAATATATTTTTTTAAATGTTAAAACTAATCTTTCTGATCACAACTATAATGCTTACAACAAACCACACGTCTCTAGGTTTGCATACATAATACAATCATGTTGGGCTTCTGAGTGATGACCAAATCTAGATTTTGTGATCACTTGAAAAACCCGGGCCTCAAAAGAAAACCCCAACTATGGATGCCAATGTCACCTTTCATGATACTCTCACCAGTGGTTCTCCCAATAACTGATTCCTTTTCCACACCATCTTCCTTATAGTTGAGAAGCTCTTCTTCATAAGCGCAACTTTCCTTTGATTATCCCATGTTCACTTCAATTTTAAAGTAAAACACTGAAGATAGAAAGGTAGGTATGGAATAGACCACCTCTAAGGTAAAGAACAGACCTGATGCCACCACCGCAGGATCTCATTGCAAAGAAGAATTTCCGCATTGCCAATGTACAAAAGTAATGTACTGACAAGTTTCTGCCCTTGCGGTTGGTAATACTGAATTTAGTAGATCATCCCAATGCTCTACAATAAATTCCATTGATAAACAGTTCATTAACAAAAGAGTAATCCATTTTCAGCTGTCTGTTATACCATGCTTGTCCAATATATCTCATTGCAAAGAAGAATTCCCCCTTGCCAACGTATAAAAGTAACATACTGACAAGTTTGTGCCCTTGCGGTTGGTAATAGTGAATTTAGTATATCATCCCAATGCTCTCCCTAAATTCCATTGACAAATAGTTTGTTAATGAAAGTGTACTCCATTTTCAATTGTCTGTTATACCATGCTTGTCCAATAGTGTGGCACATCAATGTCATAGCATTTATTCCCATGGTCTCCCTCAATGAAGGCTGCATAGATAAATATAGTTAGGGAGGCAGACATGCGAAGGCAGCCGTACATTGTTTATCATAATAAGCATGTCTGTAAGAACTGTGTAGTAGATACAAAACCATGTTCATTTGCTCAACAATATTGCATAGTCATGTAGAGACATGGGTACATGAACAGAGGCGCCCTTTTAGATCATGGTATGGCTATATTATATATAAATAGTTACTAGAAGATGTGGAGTACGGGGATGAGGATAGGGTCCATGTCCCAATACACGAGTTTCCTAGTGACTGCAATATTCCTATGTTGCCAAGAAATGGGTACGAGTGCGGGTGCGGGTCTGAAACACATAAACGCCGATTTTCAAATAAACCTTGGGTACAAAACATTACAGAAACATCCCTACAATATATTATAAAAAAATTTAACCCATGGACCATAAGAGATAAAGCACTCAAAATATTTTGTATTCATTGAAGTTCAAAAGATTCATCATTCAACATGGTTACAATTTCAATGTTTCATATATACATGATTATAATCTAGATTCTAGAATATATCATCTAAATTTTCCTCATAATCATCTCCATGAATACCACTGACAGCTCCACTCCCACTAGCTCCACTATCCATCCCTTGTGTAGAACTTCCTGGATCTTCATCATCAATACCACGCAATGGAAGTTTGCAATGTCCCATTTTTCAAATCAATGCCAAATGGAGACTTCTTGCCACTCTCTTCCCGTGGCCAAGAAGAATAAGTGAACAAGGGAAGTAATTGAACTTCATTTCAGTTTTCTTTTATTATTTTTAATGTTTTTATTTGGTGTTTCACTCCTTAAGGCAGGTCGGCTGGGGTTATAAGACCCCAACAAGAGATTAGAAGATAAAGTAAAGCTTTAAGAGGCCGGATCTCACCTATTTGGCCTTTGGCGCCAACCAAGGGATATAAAGGAGGTTGTATGGCCTCATTTGCACATCATCTTTTGGCACATATACACTTATACTTGGTTTTTTGGGCTGATTGCTCAATACCTTTCCACTTGAGGACGAAAACCCTCTTGTGTGGCATCCAAGGAGGACGAAACCCTTCCTTGTGGCTTAGTGGAGAACGAAAACTCTCCATGTTGGTGAATTGAAGATCTCTATTGAAGACTCTCTTGTTGATTTGGATCTAGGGCATCAAGAAGAAGGCCTACAAGAGCTTTGACATATTTTTGGAGCCCCTCTCCTAGGGAGCGACTAGGGTTTGAGTGTGATTTGGTGCCTTCTAGGGCACATAACTCATTTATTCTTTGATATTCTGATTTATCATAATTTATAAGGATGGAATCTATAATTTGGTTATTTTTGGAGGAGTTTATCTATTGTTTTCAGCCCTTGTTTGTGGTTGCCCTGCTGTTGTCATAAATTTAATTACAGTTGGGTATCATCTCTTGTTTTCTCCATTTCTTTGATGCAAATTGGATGGATAATTGTTGTCGTACTTAAAATAATTATTTAGAAGTATTTTTCAGCTATTGTGCATGGTTATATGGTGAATTTACGTCCCTATACAGTTCGCTGCTAGGGTTTCAAGGAATATTAAAGCTGCTGTTATAAAAATCAGAATTCACTTCACTTAGGGTTTGTGTGGTTTCCTCCTTTTTCAGTTTCAGCCCTAGAAAGGGACATTGCAGTGGTATCAGAGCTTGATCTTCCCGTCCTAACGGTTTCATGGAAGAGGGCAACAAGGGTTTCCTTTACAATCAGAGAATAAAAGAAATCAGACCAGCCAAGAGAGGAGGATAGTATGGCTCACCAGGATCCTCAAGAAGCCAAGATCGACAAGCTCATTGAAGGGCAAGAGAGATTGGAAAACACCATAGACCTCCTAGCCCTATCCCTTCAAATATTTCATGAACCTAGGGTTCAAAATGGAGACGGCAGCTCATCCGGAGCAAATACTTCACTACGAACCTTTGGATCAGCTCACGGATCAGCCACTAGGCCTACTTTCCTTCCAAGGGAAGAAGCCATTCCGAAGGCAAGAGCAAGGCCCTCTATGGGGCAAAGTATTGCCACAAGCTATGAAGAATATATGGCACTTCCAGGGAGATATGGGAGGCCATTACACTTGTTGAGTTCATTGGTGTGAGCAAAGGGAGGTCTAGGCCGGAGCCAAGACAAAATGTGCCACGAAAGAGGTGCAAAATGTGTTGGGGAAGATGACTTTCTCTACTTTTGATGGATCGACTAAGGGGACAGCTAGGGCATGGATCCAAAAGTTGGATACATATTTGTCCTTGAAGCCTATGATGGAGGATGATGCCATCAAATTTGCAACCCTTCACCTAGAGGGGATTGCTCATGAGTGGTGGTTCCATGGATTGGTGACACAAGGGCACAATGAGATCCATTCCTATGATGAGTTTTGTAAAAGACTCATTGATAGATTTGATAGAGTTGACCCGGAAGTTCACTTTCGGGAACTTGCACAGTTGAAACAACAAGGCATAGTGGATGAGTATGTGGCTGAGTTTCAGAGACTTTCCGTAATGATTATGGATGTCACAGAGAGGAGACTTGTGGTTCTTTTCATTGAGGGTTTGACCGAACCACTCAAGGGTTTGGTTAGAGCCTTTGATCCTTTGTCTCTTCAAGAGGCAATCAAAAAGGCTTTGGACCTTGAAGGTGTTGCCCCAAAAACAACAGCGATCAGCGGACATCCCAAGGTTAATTCGAGTGGACAGCCCAAAGGACCCTTGGGACAACCTAGAAACCCTCCCTTGGACCAGCCAAGAAAGCCCTTCCAAAGGATGCCTAATATTCACAAGGAGCTGCCCAAAACCAGCAATGAAGGTGAGTCTAGAAATGAGCTAAGGAAGAAGAATTTGTGCTTCTCTTGCAAGGATCTAAGGACACCCGACATCATTGTTTAGGTAAGGGTAAAGTGCATTATATTCAGGTGTTTTCGGATTGTGAAGATGATGAAAATTGTGTTGATAAGGCAAAGCAAGATAATATACTGGAAGAAGATTCGGAAAGTTTGGATGGCACTCTTGCTACTTTTTCCGGTGCACCTAGTTATCATCCATTCCGGATGGAGGGTGACCTCTGAGGGCAAGGTATCGTAGTTTTAGTTGATGGTGGAGCCACCACCATAATTTCATTGATGAGTGCTTGGTGGCCAAGTTGGATTTGAATGTAGAAGACTTCAAGGGTTTCACGGTTAAGATAGCGGATGGTTATGCTATGCCATGCACAAGGAGGTGTCCCCAACTCCTCTTCACATTGGGAAAACATGAGGTATGTGCTGATTTTTATTTAATTAGCATGGCTGATATGAATCTTGTGCTTGGGGTCCAATGGTTGCATTCATTGGGAGAGCTCATTTTCAATTACCAAAACATGGAAATAAGTTTTACAGACAAGGGTAAGAAGGTTACATTACAAGGTATGCTTCTGGAAACACCTCAAGATTGGTTCAGCCTTCTTTCCTCTAGATTGGTTCGGCCCTTCTTCTTACCATCCATGGTTCTCCGAGTCATCATAGGCATGCCCATACTAGGCATGGCCTCAGGAGACAAACGAAAACTACCGGGCATCGAGAGAGATAATTATGTATCCGACAATGGCATAATAGAGACTCTTTCTTCATATTGGTCAGCATTCTATTCTCAGCTTCTTCCAGTCGGCCTCGGATGTTAGGAGAGTTGGATCTTCCATCCCCTGATGGGATTTCCTCTTTTCTTCTCCTTAGTCGTCTTTCCCCCTTCTTCCTCTCACTTGTTTTTTCCACCCCCATTTTGGGTGCGTGTGATTTCTTCTTCCTGTTGGCCACCTCTTCTGGCTTTTGTATTTCATCTTTCTCGGGAACTCTTTGGTTTTCCCACCTTGTATCGGTGCTCGTTGTTTTCTACAATCCCTTTGACCTACCTTTGTGGTCAGTTGTTGGACATTAATATATTTATCTTATCTTATCAAGTCAAGTACTTGGTAGAAGATACTTTGTCGTGGAAGTCATATTTTTGTTCTTTATCTAAGATAGCAACAGATTGGAAGTCTTTGATTACAGCTGAGTATGTCAAAAATAAGTTTGCTAATGTTGTTTTTGAAGGTGAAATGATTGATGAAAGGTACAAGGTTATGGATGGGCTCATTCTTTACAAGAACCGGGTTTATTTGGTGCTCAAATCGAAGGTGAAGAGTAAGATATTGAGGGCTGTTCATGATGACCCATCAGCTGGTCATCCAAGCTATTTTAAGACTTACAAATAGGTGAGGGAAAGATTCTATTGGAAAGGTCTAAAAGGGGAAGTACTCCAATACATCTGGGAGTGTCTAGTGTGCCAACAAAACAAAGTGGAACATGCATTTCCAGCCGGGCTCCTACAACCACTTCCCATTCCCACTCAAAAATGGGAAAGTATCTCTATGGACTTCATCACGGGGCTGCCCATGGTTCAAGGTAAGAATTGTCTATATGTTGTGGTTGATAGGCTCACTAAATATGCACATTTTTGTCCACTTCCAGCCAAGTACAATGCACCTATAGTGGCTGATGTATTCTTTAAGGAAGTGTTTAGACTTCATGGGCTACCCAAGGAGATAGTGAGTGACAAGGACAGCAGATTTATGAGCATATTTTGGCAAGAATTGTTTCACTTAACAGGTACCAAACTCGCTCCTAGCACTAGCTACCATCCTCAAACGGATGGGCAAACAAATAGTCAACAAATGGGTGGAAGGCTACCTACGGAACTACATTGATGGGCAGCAATCAGCATGGGTAAAATGGTTATACATGGCTGAGTTTTGTTACAATACCACCTTCCAAATGTCTATCGGTATGTCTCCTTTCAAAGCTTTGTATGGTTATGATGCCCTTTCCTTTGTTGAATTGGTGATGATGGATAGTAGAGTGCCAAGGGCCAAAGACTTGGTCCAACAAAGTCATGATATCTTGAAAGAGCTCAAAGAAAACCTCCAACGTGCCCAAAATCAGCAGAAGTTGTATGCAGATCAGCATAGGAAAGAGAGGTCATTTGAGGTAGGTGATATGGTGTTTTTGAGGTTGCAGCCCTATAGGCAATCTTCCCTCAAACAAAGTGGTACAAAAAAATTGAAACCACGTTTCTATGGTCCCTACAAGGTAAAAGGAAAGGTGGGAAAGGTTGCATATGAACTTGAGCTTCCGAACATAGTAGAATACATAATGTTTTTCATGTTTCATGCCTCAAAAGGCACTAGGACAACACATTACTCCCTCTCTTGAATTGCCACCATTGGATGAAGAGGGTAAATTGATTCTAATTCTGGAAAGTATCTTGGAGGTCCATGAAAGGAAGTTAAGAAACCAAAGCATCAAGGAGTACTTGGTTCATTGGAAAGGTTTTCCCCTTGAAGATGCTACATGGGAAAGTGCAGCAATTTTAGAGCATCCAAGTTTGCAATTGCTTGAGGACAAGCAATTTTGGGAAGGGAGGACTGTAATGTCCCCTTTTTCGAATTGATGCCAAATAGAGACTTCTTGTCACTCTCTTCCGTGGCCAAGAAGAATAAGTGAACAAGGGAAGTAATTGAACTTCATTTCATTTTTCTTTTATTATTTTTAATGTTTTTATTTGTTGTTTCACTCCTTGAGGCAGGTCGGTTGGGGTTATAAGACCCCAACAAGAGATTAGAAGATAAAGTAAAGCTTTAAGAGGTTGGTTCTCATCTATTTCGCCTTTGGCACCAACGAACGAATATAAAGGAGGGCCTCATTTGCACATCATATTTTGGCACATATACACTTATACTTGGTTTTTGGGTTGATTGCTCAATACCTTTCCACTTGAGGACAAAAACCCTCTTGTGTGGCATCCAAGAAGGACGAAACCTTTTTGTGGCTTAGTGGAGAACGAAAAACTCTCCATGTTGGTGAATTGAAGAACTTTATTGAAGACTCTCTTGTTGATTTGGAGCTAGGGTATTAAGAAGGCCTCAAGAGCTTTGACATATTTTTGGAGCCCCTCTCCTAGGAGCGACTAGAGTTTGAGTGTTTTTGGCGACTCACTGAGAACAACTATCTTTGCGAGATCAAAGCTTATCTATTAAAGATCAGAGTGTTTTCCATACAAATCTCAACTTGGCTGAACGTCCATTCACCCGATCCATGAAGGCACAAGGAAGGACTGATCATTTCTTCAGACTGCAGGAGAAATTCAATTTCAATCATCCTCCTCAAGTTAGAAGCCGCGGATCCAGTCTTTCACCAGGAAGAAGAGTGCAAACACATCCAGATCAGGATCATCTTCAGTATAATCCGGCAGCTGGAATTATTCATCAAGTCTATTCTCAAAGAAGACGTACTCCTTTCATGATGCAGAATCACCCACTTGCCCTTGCAGCGCCTGTTCCATGGGGTGCAACCTTTGGACCTCTGAATCTGACTCCTCCTATGCATGATCTACCTAAAGGGACGAGAAAGAATTTTCCAAAATTCTTTGGAGATGGAAAGCAAAACCCGGATGATCATTTGCGGCTTTCTTTATATCCTGTGGAGTACTTGCAGTCGAACATGAAGATGTATCTGTCAGACTCTTCATAGAGACTCTGCATGACTTGGCTGGAGAATGGTTCTACCGGCTAGCTCTAGCACCATAACCAATCCCAAGGCTCTTATGCGGGATGCGTTCCTGAAAAGATTCAAGGCAGCTGAAGATTCCAGCACATTGATAACTCAGCTCACTCAGTTGAAGAAGGAGCCACATGAGCACATGCGGGATTTTATTGCAAAATTCCAAAGATTACTGTACAAAATTCCAGCTTCTGCTTCTCTGAATGACGAGAATCAAAAGTATTCTTCATCAATGCTTTACTTCCTGAAGTAAGCTATCAACTATGAAGAGCACGTCCTACTAATTTGTTAGCAGCTCAAAACATGGCAATTGAAATTGAAGATGACCTCATCATGGCTGGAAAGATAAAGAGCAACACTTCTAGAGTTGAAAGTTCATCCTCTGCTACTACTTCCGATTCACTACTGCAAAAGTTAGCAAATGAGATGATGCAGATGAAGAAACAAATGGCTCAAGGCAACAATACTGCCCGTGCTCAGAATTTCAACAACCGGAACCAGCAATAACCGGAACTACATTGCTGGTTCCCAAATATTAGCAATTGAAACTGCTCCCGAAACAACGTGGAGATGAATGAAGAAAACCGGGAAGGCGATGCTAATCAGTTCGAGAATGATGATTTTATAGGTCCTGCTAACGACTCCAACATTAATTAGTTGAACTACAAATTTGAACATGACGATGAGAAACTTTATGAAGATGATCATGGTCATACATATGCAGTAGTTACAAGATCACAAACTCGCCAAGCTGAGGCATTAGCTAACGAACAAAGAAGGGGCATCCCTTTACCTTCTTCTTTAGCTCCTAGAGATAAGAATGCGAGTTCTTCATTTCAACCACAGAAAGTGGCTCAGGTATCTAAATCTATTTCTTCTTTTGACATTATTGATCATGTTAAGAAAACCAGAGTTCAAATGTCAGAAGCTGAATACTTGAGAGCCTTTCCTGAGCAGTTAAATAGGCTAGTCAAATATGTGCAATCACCAGACAATCAAGTACATCAAAAGGCTTTTTTCCTAAGCCCAAAGTTACTCCTCCACAAAACAACACTGCAGTTGTTAAACCCTCACCATCTTCTAAAAGGGTGGAACCTTTCTATGTCTCCTTATTGCTTAATGGTTTCAAATTAAGCAATTGCATTCTAGATTCGGGTGCTTCTGACAATGTCATGCCAGCTAAAGTTGCAGATGCTCTTGGGCTTACCCTAACAAAGACCATAAAACGGTGCTACTCCATGGAGCGACAAGTCCCTTTAATCGGACAAATCAAAGATGCGCAAGTTGTTCTGGCAGCTTTTCCTGACAAAAGATTAAAGATGACCATTCTAGTTGCAGATATTTCTGTCTCTTACGGGATGTTGTTGAGTAGAAACTTCTGCAAAGAGCTAGGAGGAGAAGTAAAGATGGATTGGTCCTGCGCTCATATTCCAATCAAAGGGCTTAACCATAAGCTAGAGCCGGAAAAGAAGTCCAGATACACGGTCACAAAATCTGAGGATCCTAGATCTCAGATTCTTTTTCAGGAATCTGACCGTGGGGTCTATTTCTTGGAAATGGATAAAGACATTCTAGAACCGAAACTTCAACTAGAACCAGAGCAGCCAAAAGAAGAAGAATTGGAAATGGATAAAGGTGTTCCAGAGCAAGAACTTCAACCAAAACCAGAGCCAGCAAAAGAAGAAGAAAAAGTTTGGACTCGGAGTTTAAAAGCACATGTTGTTCTTTTTGGATCAAAAGGCGGCGCTCTACTAATATCTCCGAGATCATAAGATATTTCCATACTCCCACAAGCTGATGTTTGAGAACACCAATAATACGGCGAAGTACGAAGCCTTGTTGCTAGGAATGGAGCAAGCTAAAAAGAAAGGAGTAAAACTCCTCAAAGCCCAAGGAGATGCTGAACTTCTAGTAAAGCAGGTTCGAGGGCAAAATCAAGTCAAAAGAGATAAGCTAGAGCATTACAGAGATAGAGTACTATCTGCCACATTTGATTTTACAGCCTTCTCTATTGACTTCATTCCAATAAATCAAAACTCCAAGGCAGATTCTTTGGCAGTCACGGCTGTACTATTGAATTCGGATAGACCACCATCCATATTCAGACAAGGAAACTATAAAGTGGAGATGGTCTACCACCCCAGAGTCCCTGAACAAACATCTGCATGTCTGCATGTTGAAGGGAGTAAATCACCACCACGACAAACAGTCACAGAAAAAGCTGATCCATGTTATGATGACAATAGTGGAGCAATCCAACCAAAAGGTAACAAAATCCCCAAGGGTTTAGTTTCCTTAGTGGAGACTTTCAACAAGCATGATCAATCTGAAGAAGAACAAAGAATATGGTGATAGTTCTTCCTCAAAAATGCAGCAAATAAATCTGGGAACGAGAGAAGTTGATGCAGACTTACCCACCGTAGAAAGAAGAAAGGATGTGCCACCACCAGATGAAGTTGATAAGGACTTGCCTAGAGTATTTGACAAGAAGGCCAAAGAAAGGAAGTTCGAGATCGGAGACTGGGTACTCTGGTGGGACAAGAGACATGAACCGAAGGGCATGCACGACAAATCTGATTCACTCTGGAAAGGGCCCTTCGTGATCAAAAGAGCTGCAAGAATGGACTCTTTCTTCCTTGCCTACCGAGATGGAATTGAGTTACCATTGCCTTTCAACAGCAAAAAGCATCTAAAGTGTTCGAGAACCGAAAAAAGCAGTTAAAACTTGTATGTATATAAATAAAACTTTGTTTGTTTTTCCTTGTTTTGTTTTTGTGTTGTGTTGTTTTTGTTTGCCTGACCCCGTGCCCAAAAGACAAGATACGAAACCAGAGATGCTAGGATCTCATCTTTTCCCTTGTCATTCTGACAGAGAAAAAGATGTCCACAGACGGAGCTACTGGTGTCCCAGATTTCATCCTAAAATCTGTGACTACCCTATTCGAAAAAATTTCGTACTTTTAAAATAATGGGTCGTTTTGTGTTTTTATTGCCTAAAAGTTCTTGTATTGCGTCAAGATATTCCCAAAGAGCCATATTAGCCTTTTTCGCCAAATACCCAGATGCCCAAAATTGTTATATTCTGTCGTCGGGATTTGTCTGCGGGAAATTTGTATTTAATTATTTTGAGCCCCGTATGAGGCTATTTGCGCTCCGTTTTAACTCTGTTATGATCGAACATATCATTATTCCCTTGTACCAGAAGGATTTTAACAAGGAATAAGTTTTGGGCTTTATTTGTGACTTTTGGCAATTTTTCATGTTTTTGTGTTGTCCCGTTTCGTTTTCTGTGAAATTTCTCTAGAACAATTCCTTTGTTAGGTAAGCCCGATTTTGGCCTGGAGCAGCTGGAAAACATATACGCACGTTATGCCCGGAGGAAGTCACCATCGGAGGTCTGGATCACTGGGAAAAAGTGAAGTCGTGCACAAAAAAGCCCTTACGGGGTTAAGTGCATTTTGGAAAACAAAGGATTTAAGCTGCAATGCGAAAAATACAAGCAGCAGGCAAGATGGGAATTTTGTACCTACCTGCAAGGTTACTTTTTCCCGTGATATAAAATTCACTTAAGCTGCGTGGGAAAGTTAGAAGGCTGCGAGGCGGCGGGAATTTATTGCACTTATATGCAAGTAAAAATTCCCATGATAAAATAAAAGGAAAGTGACTTAAGTGAAATCATGGGATTTTAGTGTCTGCCTTGCAGGGTAAATAATCCCATTGTCAAAGTCAAATCACTTAAGTGGATCATGGGATTTTAGTGCCTGCCTTGCAGGGTAAAGAATCCCATTATGAAAAATTCTTAAAAATAGAATTATATGTGCAAAAAAGTGCGACCCACCTTGGGTGAATAATAATGCATTAAATAAATATTTGTTAATATTTATTCACCCAATTTTGGCACCCAGGCTTGTGGAAAAGTCAACAAAGGGAAGTGGACATAAGGAATTTAAAAATAGAATTCCAAAATTAAATAAATTTAATTTATTTAATGCAGCCCCTTTTGAGAAGGAATTAATACTTTTAAAATATTAAATGATTATATTAATTCCTATTTTCAGTGGCTATGGTCAAAGCACACTGTGAAGCTTAAGTGAAGTGAAGTGTGGATGATTAAATTGAATTAATTTAATTGATTGGATGGTTGTCCTTAAACATGCTATATTTAAAAGAGAAGAGCTTGATTTTTAATTAATTAATTGCCTTTAATTGTTAGGGCAATTATTAATTATAGAATTGTGAGAGTTATATAAGCATGGGCAGCCATATGGGTGAATTATTTAATTCACAGGTAAAGAATTGCAGCCAAGAGGAAAAGTGCGCCCCATTTGAAGAAGGATTTTGCTCAGGCAAGGTGGAAACAAGGCATTTGAAGAAGGATTTTGCTCAGGCAAGGTGGAAACAAGGCATTTGAAGAAGGATTTTGCTCAGGCAAGGTGGCAACAAGGCTAAAAGCTTCCAAATTTGGCGCATGCTTTGAAGGAGGTTGATCTTTGTCTGCATAATTGTTTGCATAAGTGTTACAGGTGCTAAGGAATTCATTACAGGTGTTTTTCAAAAGAAAAGGAGCTTTTATCAATGTCCAATACATTGCATATATCCTCTGAATCTGAAGAATTGTCCAGATCTGCACCAGTTTTGAAGAATTCCAGTTAAATAAGAAGAAAAAGAATTATTCAGACAAAGATAGACAAAGCTATGGCGAAGAAAGATGAAAAAGAAAGCACAACGAAGTCATGCATCACTTCTAAATTTGTAGATATTGGAGATAAGGATCTAGGCTCGGAACCTCTTGCTAAATTGATAGACGAGATCCGGAGTAGGAAAGACTTCACTCGGGCGTGCGGAGAAACTTCACTCATGCGTGCGGATTAAAAGCGATGGGTTATTCGAGTTGCAGCTTTTCCATCCATAGCCCGATTGCCAAAGTTTGTTATGCAGTGCAGATCCATATCCAGATGCGAGATGCGATTCGAGATGTAAATCCATATGCGAGATCCGAGATCCGAGATCTCATAGTTGCAAAAAGCTTCCAACACAAAGGCTTCATCCTCTTGTTTCGAATGCAGCCCGTGAAGAAGTCAGTGCGTGGAAAATTCCTTCCAAGATCCTGTGCATGTGCTCTCATCTTCCAGTTGAAGCCTTCATTGAATTTTCTTTCACCCTGAGTGCTTTCCAGAATTTTTAATTGCTCATATGCAATTAAAAATAAGGATGATGAGTTATCTACGGCCAACCTTGCAGACGATGCATGTACAAAGCAAGAACTACAAGCTTCAGGATAAAAGAGAAGATAATGCAAAGGCAAAATTCTAGTTTGCTTCCAATTCCAAGCTAACTTTGCAATTCCACTTGTTTCCGAGATCCATTGCTTCTAAATCCATTTGAATCAGCTGCATACAAACATGAAAAAGGACAAAGTCAGCTTTCCTCTTCCTTCTTTCCTCCAACAAAGTAATTGAGCGATCAATTCAATTATACAACTTATGTGATTGGTTTAAAAGCCATTACTTGAAGAAGTCAACTACTTTGAGACGAGTGGCGAACGTGCAAAATAGAAGGTTCTATTTTCGATTCTGAAATCATACATGTCACGCAAAGAGGAATTCCAGGAGGAAGATTGCCGGTTGTTTCTTTCCAACTTCCACATGTGTCAGTTCAACTAAAAGCTTCCAACTTGTAATTGCCCCTCTACATTCTATAAGTAGAGGAAGAACCTTCGGGTTAATAATTAGAATTTGCAAGCTGAAGCAGCAATCTTGTGTTCTAGACTTTGTGTTGAACCACGAGAGCAACTTGAAGCAAAGGAATACAAAGGAGCGAGGTTTGGAGAACTTTGTGTCACGGTGTACTATGTTTCTTGCTTTAGTCTTAGATCTCTTAATAAACTTTGTGTTATTTTAGATCTCGATCTAGAGCTTCCTTTGTTTTATAATTCTATGTGTTCATATCTATTAAGTTTCTTCTATGTGCATGCAATTAGCTCTGCTATCTACTAATTGGGATACACATCTTCCCCATTTCTTCTATGTATTTCCTTTACTTCCTTCTATAAAATACTTCCTTTCTTGAACATCGCTTACTTGTTGCGAACTTCTTGAGTTATGATCCATGAACTAAGTGGTTAAAGTAAAACCCGTGATAGATAATAACACATTTTTATTGACAAATCGACACGGGAGCCTCACCGGTTAAATGAGGGAGATTTATCTCATGACCGCTTAGGTTTTGTGCTATGCAGAAAATCTAGCCAACAAGTGTGATTTGGTGCCTTCTACGACACATAATCATTTATTCTTTGATATTCGATTTATCATAATTTATAACATTGGAATCTATAATTTGGTTTTTTTAGGAGTTTATCTATCGTTTTCAACCCTTGTTTGTGGTTGTCTTGTTGTCATAAATTTAATTACAGATTGGGTATTATCTCCGATTTTCTTCATTTCTTTGATACAAATTGGAATGATAATTGTTGTCGTACTTGAAATAATTATTTAGAAGTATTTTTCAGTTGTGCATGGTTATATGGTGAATTTAAGTCCCTATCTGATTATTCTAGGGTTTCAACTTTCAAGGAATATTAAAGTTGTTATAAAAATCAGAATTCACTTCACTTGGGGTTTGTGTGGTTTCCTCCTTTTTCGATTTCAACCCTAGAAAAGGACATTACAAAGTTGGCCAAGAGTAGCAAGAAAAGCATCAAAGTCACTGGCCTCAAGATCAATATCTCAAAGTTTGTTAGGACCTCTAGTATAGCCTTCAATCTTGTGTGATAGGATGCGCAAATTGGAATGTACATACACCAAATCCTCAACCTTCTTGGATGCTAACTTGTTTCGTTTGGCTGAGTGGATGAAGGTATATGTACTCCAATTCCACTCTATTAAAGAATTACTAGCCACCTATTACAAAAAAAGGTTGTTGAAATTTCCAATTAGTAATAATATTATATACTAAGAACTTAAATTTTTAATTAATAAACAACAAACTTTTGATTTCATTTTAATATTTTATACCTATGAGAGGATTTTAATGGCAACAGGTCATAGGTACTTGGCATCATGGCCATGTACATACCACCACATGATTGGGGTCATGGTGTACTTGTCACATAATGCCTTAATTTCACCCATGCTACTATTAAACGTAGAGACAAAGATCCCCATTTCATAGCAAACCGCACTAGCTACAACTAGACCAGAAAACGCCTCCAAAATGTTGCCTTAGTTCTATTTGCAACTTTTTGGTCATTATATGGTGGTTGCCTATCAGGTAGCCCAAGTATTTCATTGTTATAATATTTGGGATTCAGGGCATAGGCAAGGAGATGCAATGGGGTGGTCATTTTATTCCACCTCCTCATGATCACGCTCTTAACTTCATTGTAGAAGTTTTCTTCGGGATCTTGCTCTTTCTTTTGTATGATGTCTCTAATTTTTTCAAGCATAGATTCAATGTCATCATATGTTTCCCCTATCAAGACATGATTTTTTCCTGCATATCTAAGCATGGATAAAATAGGTTCGGTGAAAGCGAGCAAGTATTCAACATTGCCCACCATCATCAAGTATTAATGATTTTATCTTGATGGTTCGTTTTGTGTTTTTGCCTCCACACGACTAAACATCATCAATCATTGTATTGCTTAAGGCTTGTTTTACCCTTACAAGTTGTCTCAAGGTGAGCGTGTGAGAAGCAAATCTTGTTTCAAAGAACCTATAAAAATAAATTAAAACAAGTTAATAAAGTATAAAACTAAACTTAAAAGAAATTCAATTGATAATTTTGTTGAAAGTTATAAAATAAAAATTAGAAACTAGTAAATTGTTCCCTTACCTTCAACGCAACTCCAACCTTGAGAACCTCCTAAAGATAGCTTGAGACATGATGATTTGTGACAAACATCTAAATCTCATTTGCCTCCGTATAAATTTCTTATATCTATGGGATTTTGCCAATCTTCTGTACCATCAAATTCAAGGAGTGTCTTGTCAAAGTGTCCATAATATATGCTCATATCTCCCCTCTCAACCCTGTTGCTCTACTATTTTTGTATTGTCCGTGATGACTTGGACAACGTTTTGAGGGCCCACCAACTCAATAGCCTCAATCAAAATATTAGCAATAAATTGTGCATCTTTCACTTCACCCTCACAATCAATGGCCTTTAAGAACATTGTCCCTTTAGGGCACATTACAACAATGTTGATTAGGAGTCTATTTCGAGCATCTTTCCATCCATCTGAAATAATAGATACCCCCAGTCCTTCCATGAATCCCTAATTGGCTGCAAAGAAGTATGTATATGGTCCACTTCTTTCGCCAACAATGATGTTCTAACCTTTTCATAACTGGGCTTTTATACCCTTGTGGTGCCTCATTAATACCTCTCACCATTTGTTGTCAATATGGTGACCGCAACACATTGAAGGGCAGCCCACATACATAAATGCATCGAGCAACCAACTCATCAGCAATTTCCCTTTTCTCATTTGCAAATGTTTGTTCTAATGGACCTTTTGTTCTCTTTCATGAGGTCTCTTCCTCTAAGGGAGTTTCAACTTCAAGTGGTTGGGTTGGAGTTTGAATGAAATGATGGTTTGATGGGGTGGGTGGTTTTCTTGAACCCCTCCTTTGCAAAGGAACGGTTTTAGATCTAGCTCTTGCATCTTACAAATCAACCTCTTGCTCTTTCATGTACACCAAAATTTGTCTTATCAATCTTGGAACATTTTCTAATCCTTGTTCCTTACCCCAATTAAATGAGCTTTGAGTCGGGTATATGAGGACTTGAAATGCATATTGCAATGATTGCATATCCAAGATCGACTTCCACCGCCAATAAGGTTCTCCAGCACTTGCACATGTCTCCAAAGAGGAGAATTAGGATCTTGTTTTGTGGGATCCACTCCCTCGGCTTGTTTCCCATGCCTTCCTGTAAAGCTAAAGCTGGATGCCATTTATATTTTATATCTCAAAGTTCAAGCCTACACTAAAAAATAAAAAACAAAAACTTAGAAAACAACAAATAAAACTACACCCTACTAATCTGTTATGCTTTTGATCACCAAGTTCACCGTATAGGCGCAGTGAGAGCATACACAAAGTTTAGATTTTTTAATTAAAAGCAACAAAAGAACTCTTTAAAATAGCAAAAGAAATTAAACCCTACGCATCCTATTCTACTTTTGACCACCTACCATATAGACGTGAGGTGAGAGCAAGCAGAGAGTTCGAGATAGGGCGGGCCCCAGAGATATAGAGGCGGCTCTAGATCTTACCCCCACCCCGTAGATATAGATAGGGGGCCATCTATTCATATCTGGTTGGGGTTGAGTTCTTAACCGACTAGACTAACTATGGAGATAGGGATAGGTTGTTTGTCGATCGAGAAATCAAGAGCCAGCTATAGAATTGATCGTAGGCCTATATCTATATCTCCCTATCCCTATCAGATATAGATAGATGGCCCTATCTCCCATATAGAATAGAGGGGGGGCCCTCATCTATATAGAAGGGGGCCTCCTACACATCCTATTCTCGCTTTCATCATCAAGTTCACCGTATAGGCGCAAGGTGAGAGCATATACAGAGTTTGGATGATATTTTAAATTTAAAAAAGTAAAATATAGTTCTTATTATAAAAAAATGCAAAGGAAATGTTACATTTTTTTCTTTATATAGAGTTTACAAAAAATTTAATTAAAACCACATCATTCATGATCATTGATCACATTAACATTTTCTTTTCTTTTTTAAAGGTTGAAAAACCCGATTTTTCCTCCTTGAAGTTGATCCCTCCTTCCAAATTTGTTTCTAAACTCCTCCTTGATGCTCTTAGCTCTTAGTAACACCTCCTAAACTCTTCCTTCAAACTACTCCTTGATGTCTCTTTGCTCTTCACAATGCTAAATGTTAGTTTAATAAAAATTGAATTCAGCAAGAGAAAAAAATGAGTGTGGTTTAGAATGGACCAAAGATGTCATTATATAGCTTTTACGAAGTGTCTTTAAGAAGGTTGGGTGGGTAGATTAGGTTTAGAAGCAATAAATGCTAAAATTTATTTTTATTTTTATTTTGTTTTTGGCTTTTAAGAAGCTTAAGCAGAAACGTGCCAAAAATGTCGAGCATGTTCGAAAGCGTCCGGCATTTCTGGGACGTTTATGGGGCGTTCCATACCGGAAACATTTTTAGGGAGGTATGGGGGTGGGGGCCATTTCCATGCATCATAGCAATATTCATATGAAATAAACTGATATGCTTATATGACATATCATTATTGTGTACGAAAGTCATTAGCAGCCCAAGAGTATCAATCAAACTAATGGTTGTAGTTTGGAAACTTGGAAAGTAGTAATTCCAAACAATCATCTGGTCCAAGTTTTTTTAGGCACCTGCCACCTGCGATGCACATCTATCTACCAGTCCAAAATTTACAGAGTCTATCAAAAACATTATCACCAAGCAAATGGACTGTTGACTTTTGATCCGTCATAAGAATTTCATAAAGTAAAAAGATGCCAATGTTTGTCATATGCAGATGCATCAATTCCATGATTTGCAACCTTTACCTCCAGATCAATAGAAATATTGTCATTGGCAAAATGACAAAGGAATTGTTTTGCTAAGTTAATGGTATTACTGCTCATATCAAAGACTCTAGCTTTCATGAATTCAACCTTGCATTTCTTAACAACTATGGAGTGGTCACAAGAGGAATATGTCACACAAACATTGATCGTATATTGGGCGAAAGTATAAACCTCTATTATTTTTCCCTTATAGCCAACAATGCATCCGTGCATTTCTGATTCATGTACAAAAGAATCTTTAAACAACCAATCAAAGCTTCTTGAAACCAATATAATAGGCTATCCTCATCCAAAAGCTCTAGCAGAGTCCCCACTGTAAACAAGTCTCGTGCATAGAAAAAATAATTTAGAGTTCCCAAATAACCTCCAGTACACTTCGTAATATTATTGATGGTTTCATTTGTCTTTGTCAATGTTCCAAACCTTGGCCTACTCCCAGTTCTCATAAATAAAGACGAATAAGCACCAACCACAATGAAATTGTAACAAAGTTATCTTGGAGAAGATAAGATACTGAGAGGATCTACTGCCAATTCTGGACATGAATGTTGAACTCTTCCTGTCGCAACAAGATGTGGAGCACACTGAGTAACCAAGTTGAAATTGCCACTACCCAACATAGGAATGCCTCTCCTTGTTTCAGAAAATGTAAGCACTTCCACTGATGACTCTGCAGTCTTACTCTTCTTATGATAAAAATGAATCCCTGTTGTGCTGTGATGATCATGCTTACAATAATAAGATTCATAATTTCAAAGGAATATCACATAGACATCCTTCAAACCATTAAAATACCCAATAAGAATAGAATCCAGATGCCTATTAACCATAGTTACAGTGAGACAGGAACCGGTACTGAAACCAGTACGAGGAGATGGGAACAGGTACGCCATTTTCAGAAGAATACAAGATGGGTACTACGAGACGGCAAATATATATATATATATATATATATATATATATATATCAGAGAAAAACATATTATACAGCCTAAGAAAAACATTAATAACTTTTTATTAATAAAGATATTAAATGTTGACAAAAGATGACAGTATTTATATTGATACTTATCTTATTAGATATCTCATCATATCTAGGGTTGAGAGCACAAATTTTTTTTTTTCAAACACTGAAATGCAACTCTCTGAGAAGTGTACCAGTCTCTGAGACACATTTTTTTGTGGTAGGAGACTAGTCTCCATTCAACACTGGTATTAGCAATCCATGAAACATGAACATTTGAATTTATCTTTGTAATACTCTTCAATGTTCGTGAAATAAATAAATAATTAATCTTCTGATTACAAGGTTGAATTGTTTCATCCTAGATCTCCTATGAAAAATTTGCAAGATGATTTTAATGTCAGCCAAAACCAAAGATTAGCCAGATTTTCACCGATTATAAGTAGACACTCGACTAGTGATTGGAAATGATGAGATAACTGCCATTTTTCTTAAAATACTTCATTAATTATTGGGTAGAGGCTAGATAGAGCATTAATGTGAACTGGATATGTTTATGCCATCCAGATTGGCATCGTCAAATCTGAGCCATATCCAAATATGACACAAAATTTGTTGTGTAGGATACACATAACCATGGAGTATTTGCATCCATGTATATATGGATTCGCCAATAAATTTACAACAAGGGTAACTCATAGTATGCAACAGCTTAGGATAAAGGTTCGCAGGAAGACCAAACTAATGGCATCAATCAGCTTTGGGAGAATGCACAATTTGCTTGACTTGGGTTTTACGAGATCACTGAAGTTATTCATCTGTCCTTCTAAGGATTTTGAAGTCATAGTAGCTAACAGAAACACTGTGTCATGTATAGGCAAGTGCCATAACGTTAAATTGACCATACAAACCTATACAGTTCAGAGAAACTTTCATGGAATTCCACTTGTTCTAATCGATATTGTCCAAGGTGCTAGTCCAGCTAAATGAATTAAAAACTTAATCAACTGCAGTTTTTAGCATCGTGATTTCCATTCAAAAATCGAGATAGCATTTCTAAAAAATCTACATAGTTGTAAACAAGAGATGAAAAAAATATTGGTAAACATGATATTATTTTCAAGAAACTCTCGTAAGTTTTTGGCAAAGTGTGATATAAAGAACATTATTGAAGTCCAACTAAAATTGACACCTATAAATGTCAAGTCATACCAATATGTTAACAACATAAGACCAAAATAGAAATTTCAGTACAAAAGTTTTTACAAGTTCTCTACTCCGTTCAATAAAGAGTTGGCATGGTACTCTAGAAAGTTTAGTCAGATGTTAAAAAATCGAGATAGCATCTAAAGAATCTAGATAATTGTGAACAAGAAATGAAATAATAATTTGTAAACATGTTATTATATTCATTAAACATGTTAAAGTGTATTATAAAGAACATTATTGATGTCCAACCAAAATTGACACCCATAAATGTCAAGCCATACCAATATGTTAACATCATAAGACCAAAATAGAAATTTCAGTACAAAAGTTTTTACAAGTTCTCTACTCCGTTCAATAAAAAGTTGGATGAACTGTATGGATTGTTAAGTATTGTTTCCCCATTCAGCATTGTTTGGCCAGACCCTCTTAGCACATGCCAACCTCCTAAGGAGGTCATTAGAATCTACATTAACCATTAGGAGTGATCAAAGAGTATCCAAACCCTCGTTCAGCTTACAACTCTTATGCAGACTAGTCTTGTTCTCCATCAAACTCTTCCTTTTAGCTTTGTATACAACTTCTGACAAGGGGCTTGCCTTTCAGATGATTGTTGGTTTATTATATTCTTTGTATACACTGACTTGACTAGGGTTTAGCCTCTTTTTTATTGGACTCTACTGCTCCTTAGTTTTAATTCTACATACTTTTGATACTAGTTTATTTTGGAGTTCCTTTTTGAACTTCTGATTTGCTACTGTAACATGCACTTCTGAGTCCCATTGATTTATTTTGGTCATTGTTGACCATTTTCAGCAATTCTTTTTTTCTTTCCTTCTATAACTCAACATCAACATTTTGAATTGTCTTTAAGATAACGCCCAAACTACAAATGCTCCCATGGTCACAAATAATAGGCCTAACTATTGTCTCTGGTCATCCCAACCTAACCCAATGTTATCCTAATATCTACCATAAAAATCGAAATAGTAACAGTATAACTGAATTGTGATGGCAGTTTGATGAAATGTTTACAGAACAATCTTCTTGATACGAAAAGACAAGGTAATAAATAATTACATTAAGTATTATAATTTATTAATATTATACTATTTCAATATTAAAGTAACATTGAAGAGCTTTTTTTGCTAATAATTTACCATGGCTTTGTATTATAAATAGTTTGCATGCACATAAATATGAAATATCTAGGAACATAGACTGGTATCGACATATGCACTGCCCATGCATACATGAGTAGAGACAAAATAAATCAATATATGCATAAATATAACCACAAAGAACCAGACAAATATAAAGATCAATGCAGATTACCTAGAATTTCATGTAGCTTTTTTAAACATTACAATGCACATATAAAGTGGTGAAGCTTGATGGTTCCAATCACCTGGAACTCTTCGTAAGGGCTCAAGTAGGGATTTCGATAATTCAATGCAACAACTAAGCCAATGGAAACCTGCATGCCAACCCTGTGTCATGATCAAAGTAAAAGAAGGAAAATCGTGAAACAAACACTGATTCCAAAATACAATCTTTAAACTCGATAAACAGGAGATATCAAGTGTACTCAGATATATAGAGAATGAATCTTAATGGCTCGGTTCCTAGTCTTGGTACAATACATATGAATTTGAATGGTTTCAATATTAAAAAAATGGCTACTAAGAAAAGTCCTCGAGGCAAAGGAACCCTCTTACATGAATATATTATATTATAGTCATGATTAGGAAAGTGGCGTCATTTTATAAAGAAATGTAAGATATCATGTAAAGTAGAGCAATTACGATTTGTTATTTAAGACGCAAATTACTGACACTTTTCTGATCATCTAAAGGAGAAAAATAACCGTAGGACTTGCATCAAAGAAATATCAATAAAGGATCGTTATAAAACTTTAATAAGTGGCTGAATTGTTTCTTTGGTAGATCTTTGAGAATGTGGATGGTACACATTATGTATTATGAAACATAAGCTAGGTAATTTAGCAACAACGTTGCCAGTTTTCCTATGTACATGGATATGTATGACTATAAACATAAGCATGTGAGTCCAATAAAAGCTTTGAGTACCAAATGTCATTAAATGAAGAGTTTGACTAGTTTGCTTGCCAGAGAGGCAGACTAGAGGTCACTTTTTAATGTCAAAAGTATAAACTTTACTAATTTTTGTGTAGCTTTATAATATTGTACAGCTACAATTGATGAAGGGCTTTCAAAGAGCATTTTGGAAAAAATCATGTATAAATCAAAATGTCACCTTTCCTTAGGCGAGAAGAATGCAATACCCCAATTTATGGAAGCATTAGAGTTGTGTTTTTTCTTTGTAAGTTAAAAGATGTGCCACCTTTCATACTATTTAATCAATTGACTATCATTTTCTAACTAGGAAGAAAGAAAATTAGATACTGTAAAGCGCACAATATACTAAAATGTAATCAATGGGGTACACAAGAAGCTGTAGTACAATAATAGAAGCCAAGAAGGATGATTGTCTAGTCCAAGACGTAAAGAAAGAGCTTGGCATGAATACATAATGTAGAGCTAAGAACATGAGAAGCAATCCATGAGATGCAATCATGGCTTAAAAAAATACCCATGTGAAGGATATGTAGTCTACCTACAAGCTACCATGGAGCTGCAAGGTACATCCAAACAGAATTAATATAGGAGAAACCAATCCATATAGGTACATATGTAAAAGAGAGAAAAACCTCAAAAAACCAGCATTGTTAATGAGTAGATTAACTGATCTGAAATAGATGAGTTAAAACAATGGAGACACGTAGGCATCCCTTCCAAACACAGCCTATGAAAACACATTCCAAATCTGACAATACATGAGGAAGAGGTAGAAGAAAACAGTCCACTCGGAAAATTATTCTTGCCCAAGTCAAAGGCTCTGAGGAAAATACAGAATCTCGCCAAGTTATTAGTCAGAAGATGGAACTGTTCAGAGCAGCAGATAACCAATCTGTCACTGTAAATTTGTCCTGCTCGATTTTGAGATAACAGCACATGGCATATTTGTCCCAACAAAAAAAAAAAAATTCAGCCCATGTTATATTTTTCATAATAAGATATTTTGGCATTTGAAGTTGAACTGACCCAAATGGGGACCAAATTGGTACAGTAGCCCAGCCTTTCCACTCACTATGCTTCACAAAGGTCATAGCCATCTGTTAAGGACAAGCAATGCATGATCATCTAGAGTTGTGACAGCAATCTGAGCAAGTGTGATATGGTCTGTGCAGTCCAATTCTACACAGCATGGAAGAGAATGTTGTAGGGTGTTGAATTTGTATCTGCAACTGTCCATCTTAATCCATTGAGAACCACTCTTTGTATTTGTAATTGTTAATCTCTCGTTCAAATGGAGAACATAGAGGCACGGAGATTTCCATGCTGGAATTTTTCCAAAATGAGTTGATCTGTAAACAAAAGGCTCATATGGTGAAATCGATTGATGTAACTTATTTTCCTTTTTATTTCAAGTCCTTTACATTGCCAATTCCTTTACCATTCTCATCTGGAGAACTCTCAACATTTGGATAGCCAGCAGAGCAGAACTCAGAGTAGAAGGGATCCTACTAAAATGTGTTGAATAAGAACGGGCACAGAAGTTGCTTGAAGACTGCACAGAAGTCCAATGAGATAGCTCGTAGCATGTACAGGTCATAATGCTCCCTTTGTCACAGCTCATTAAAAATTGAGAGCAGCATTTTATTGGTCCAAGCTCTTTGCAGATACACATTCCTATGTACAAAGGAGTGACGCATACCTCATCCTTTCATGCAGAAAAAGCTAGCTGCCAAACTGTTCGAACCTGTAACAGCAGACACCACAACCTTGCCAAGTGCATCCAGTAACTTAACCAATAAAGTTAAAATGATAACTCAAAGTTTAATTTTTGCATCAGCAATTGATGAAGAGAAAATGCAGGGTTTTGAGGGAATAAAAAATTAGGTTTTCGCCAAGTATTGGCTATAATTTGAGTTGGAAAATTTTGCAGGTAATTGGCGGGAATCATAGCATCATTGTTTAATGTTAATTTTAACTTTTAAAAAGGTGTTCCTCTTGAAAAATGCCATACAGTACCCATACCCTATGAAAAAGGCGTTCCTATGAAAATGGTGCCCTGCACACATGTAGACTGTCATTATGAGTAAATGTAATTGTTTTATAACTGAGCATGTCATGTTACTCGTTTATCGGCATTAGGTCATAATGTAAAAATTCAATGTTCAGTTGTGATCAAACGTTGAGTCTGACATTCAAATAGTGTGTCATTTGTCGAAGTAAGGGTGCTGGTATCAGGTCCTCACTGTACTGAACAATCTTTACTACGTACCACCTATTGATAATACAAACGTGCTATTACACTCATATTCCTCTATCTTGTACCATGGTATGCATTTTCTATTCCATCATTGATATTCTTCGGTAGTATAGTTTCGCTATAAACATTTTGGTGTCACACCTTTAAAGAATGTTAGGTCAAGTTAAAATCGGTTCAAAAGGGAATGTTGGTTGACAATGCTTGTTGACTATGACGCATTTATGATGAAAACTTAATGGGTCAACCAATTCAAGAAGCAGTGGAAACTAATTAACAAAGAGAAGACGAACTCATGAGAGACTTTGAGTATTTGGTGGAGCACATCTTAGGCAACTTGGCTGTAACTGAAGAAGCGGATTGACTACATAACCATTTGCCCGGACTCCTTCTCAAGCACTACATTGTTTTGCAGGACCTTCGTGCCGAACATGAACGTAAAGTACACCAATGACAGATCTTACAAGAGTACAAGGAGAGGTCTCATTGTGAAAGGGAAGAAAGACCCGAAGACCGACGCCAAACCAAAGGGTATTAATGCCATTGAGCCTAAACAAAGGCAAAAGAAGAAGACAAATGCTAGGGGAGTGGACCTAGAAGTTCAATGTTCTACAAAACTCTTGGAGGAACACGAGCGAAGATAGAGAGAGGTGGCTAACTCTAAAACCCCGAAGGAAAATATGAGAATAGCCAAAGCCGGGCCGAGCATGAATCAAAACCAAGGAAGGGTCAAACTAGTACCGAAACATTGACACCACTCATAAGTACACATGGGGTGGAGGTTGCGAGGCAACTACCCCTTCCAAAGGAAAAAAGTGTTGTTCTTGCCGAATGGATATGGTTGGGAAGTCCTACAAAAGAATTAACAAAATCCAACAAGGATTCGACAAATCCGCTCTCATCCGAGGGAAGTTTTGGTTCTAAGACAAACTTTCAATGATAACCGCTTCAAGGAAGAAGAACGATTCGCATACAAAAAAAATATTTGCAAAATAGAAGACCTATTTATTGATGATAAAGAGCCAAATACACTTGGGTAACTTGAACTACAAAATGGAGAGAGTAGCGGTGAAAGGAAACTCCCGGTGATGAACAAGATAGTGTATGGATCTTGGTGAAGGAAGGTCGAGCATAGGAATGTGTCCAACAATGTAGAGGAACATCCACTCAAGCCTTCTTAAGGTGGAGAATCGTATTTGAAGATCCATGTCCAAGCAATTCCCATAAACATAGCCATGGCTACCCCATCAACCCTATCTCCAAAAAAGCTAAATGAAATTCTAGACTACCAATGGGCACACAAATGAACGTCTTTGATAGCGGTGCTTTTCAAACGCACTTGAGGAGGGGCCATTGACTAGAACACAAATGCACCAAAACCACTAATAAGGATTCGAGGAAAACCCCGGAAAGCATTTGACAAGGAATGTAGACTCTTAAGAGATGACAATGAGAGGCTGTAGCTGAGATCTATAATACTTGGCAAGACAAGCATGAGAATACCCGAGCCTAGTACAACAAGCTCAAAGAGTAGTTGGGCAAACTTGAAAAAGAACAAATGGACAGGGTTGAAAATGAGATAGTTTATTGAAGGGTTCATACCCTCATTGCGAAGGAGACCATAACGATTGGAATCGATCCAAGAAAGCAAATGTCAACATGATTAATGTAGTTGAGCATGTTGTTATTACAAATAACCAAGGGCAAAAGCAATGAAAGCTGACTACTCGTCCCACGTACAAAAAGAAGGGGATGTTGAGCGAAGCATGGGTAGAAGTTGAAAGTGCAATGATAGAGGAACAAAGATAGTCGCATGAACACACAAGATACGGTGACCAATCGACTCAAGTCAAACAAAGTAATTGCAAGACGAGTATTGCAAAAAATACCATACTATTCGAAGTAGTATATCTATCAGCAAAGTATTCCATAACTCAAGAACGCTATAACCACTACCCTTACAAGACATTGACTATGTCATGAAGCATATAGTGGACCTAGTGTCCTATGGTGTAGTGTTGGGAGATGAGAAGAGAAATCCGGACAACAAACCCATCGTCAAATCCCCATTTTCAAGTGATCAATCAATAGACCCAATGCTCTTGACAATGAGCATATGGATGTCCTAGGAAGGAATCTCACAAATACAATTGTAGATGACAATTTCGGCTATAGTTTTTCTTCAAGACACTTAAAAGATTCTCGAAATCCCACTATATGGCCACCGACTTTCTAGTTGGTTGGAGCAAACCAACATGGAGTATAAATGTTAGGAGTTCTTTTGGCTAAAAAGGTAATCATCAACAACCAACCTTTAATACTAAATTTTAAGGTCATCTCATTGAAAAAGAAGCCTTATGATGCCCTATTGGGTCGAGATGGTTGATATCGAGACAAAGCCAACCATAGATGCAAAACGAATCTCATCTCCATAAAGAATAAAGGCCAAAACTATATCAGCCTTAAAGAATCAAGCGGTTAGTGAGGAAGCAGCCTTGCCGAACTCATCGGTTTAGACTCCAAAGTGGAACACTCGTAGATGGAGACCAATATAACGAAGCCAAATGAGGAAGGGGAACTGGAGTTGTAAACATGCTCGAGGCTAAGAACTCCCTCAATAGTCTTTTCCATTGGAAGATGGAAGTCTATGAGGTGTTTCGTCCTGATTGAAATTTTTTCAAGATCATGGAGATTGTAGAAAGCAAAAAGCTAAAGCGAAATGACCATAAGATGAACTCAGCAATGTCGATCCTCCGAGTTGACATCCTTGCACTACAACAACCGGAAACCGAAGTCGACAATGTAACGATCGGACTCATTAGGTTCGAGACTCCAAAGAGGAACACTCGTAGATGGAGACCCAATACAACAAGCCAAATGATGAAGTGGAACTGGAGTTGTAAATGTGCTCCGAGATCGAGAACTCCCTCAATGGTCTTTTCCATTGGAAGATGGAAGACTATGAGGTGTTTGGTCATAATTGCAATTTTGTCGAGATCATGGAGATTATAGAAATCTGAAGAGAAATGACCATAAGATGAACTCGCAATGCTAAATCCTCTTGGGTTGACATCCTTGCACTACAACAACAGAAACCGAAGTCGGTAATGTCAAGGTCGATTGAACCATCAATCTCACACTTAACTTATACTCTGCAATTCACTTTGAATACAAAGCGAGGATGCAAGGTTAAATGAGAAACCAGCTCACTAGTTTGGAAGCATCGACAAAATGGAATATAAGGAACCTACCACCATCAAGATGAACTTGGGGACGTAAGGAGATCCCAAAATAGTCATTATTGGAGATGACCGGGAACTAGTGTTGAAGGATCCCAAAATAGTCATTATTGGAGATGACTGGGAGCTAGTGTTGAAAGAAGCAACATTCCGTATATTTATCGACTACAAGGACGTGTTTTTGTAGACATACAAAGACCTAAAAGGGTAACCCCACGAAATGTGTGCATAGAATTCCCATAGTGTCGGGAGCATGGCCAACAAGAGAGAAAAGCATGCAAAATGAACAAGTACTATGTTCACTAAGGCCTAGGAGGAGATTGATAAAATGTTAGAGGTGGGAAATATCTTTAGAAAAAGTGAATGGGTATCCCTAATAGTGATCATCCTAAAGAAAGAATCCAGGAAAATAAGGATAATCACTTCCAAGGATACATTAGTGTTTCCATTTATATATCCTATACTCAAAGAAGTAGTCAAGCACATAATTTATTCGATTCAAAACCAGATCAACATAGCCAAAGAAGACAAAATGCCACTTTATTTGTGGAAGATGGGATTCTATGAGTACAATTGGATACCATTCGGATTTTGTAATGCCCCAACCGCCTTCTAACGGATTATCATGCATGTCTTTGACGAGATGGCAACTTGAAAATTTAAATCCTTTATCGACATTTGGTCTATGTACAACTCGAATATACCCACCTTAGGGCTTTAAAGGACATCATAAGAATAAACTCATTCTTGGGGCATGTCGGTTATTGTTGATACTTCAATCAAAAAAAATTGTACAAGTCTTGCATCCCCTGACACACTAACAAGGAAAGGTACTCCATTCATATGGTCCAATGAGCAAGAGCGAACAATCAAAGATCTAAAGATATCTTTGGATCAATTCACCTATCCTAGTGAATCCAAATTGGGACAAGAAATTCCATGTGCATATCAATGCCTCTAACTATGCAATTGGTGCACTTGGCACAAGCAGAACTCAAGGGTTTGACCACCCTATGTTCTTTGTCGGTTGACTCTTGCAAATGCTTTGAGAAGAACTATAATACCACGTAACATGAAATTCTTGGCATAGTGTATGCAAAAGAAAACATTTCGACATTACCTACAAGCAACTTGCTTCACATGTTATGTGGATCACCAATCATTGATGTACTTGGTCAACAAATGCATTGTCCAAGGTTGATAAGTAGGTGGCTGATGTTGTTGCAAGAATTTGCACTTAATATCATTGTATTGTCTCGCAAGAGCCCTATGATTTCTAATCAGCTTTCACGGATAAAGTCAAATGAACCTCCTAAAGGTATTAATGAAGATTTCTTAGACACCAACTTATTCCAAATAGTTATACTTTGCCATCATGGTATCTAAATATTGGTATCTTTCCGCTACTTCATTTCCAAACAACATCCATCCTATCAAAAATGGCATTAAAGGCCCGAACATTTTAGTAGGCCAATAACCTTACGTAAAAAGATGGGACATGATCATATCATACAAGAATCAGTAATGAAGAGATCCAAGATGTACTTCTAAAATGTAATGTCCCTTTCTAAGGCTGAAACCAAGAGTATGGGTTTAGCTTTGAACCCTAATGAACCAAATCTGAAAATAGACCATCAGCCAACAAGCATCAATTTGAAAATATGCTTCAACCTTATTAGAATAATCAATAAACAATCCTTTAGGGCAGCAAACTCTCTAGGGACTTCACATCAACATTTAACCATGCAATAACAGCTGAAAATGCTTCTAAATAATTAATTCAACCACAACAATATTTATCAATCCAAATTACATCGAAATAATGGAGAAAATAAGTGATTACACCCAGCTGCAATCAATTTCATGACAGCAGCAGAACAACCAAAACCAAGGACTGGAGTGGAAATGATAGATAAACTCCTCCAAAAATCACCAAAATGTAGATTTCAACCTTATAAAATATGAAGAACAATAATCTCAACTCAAATTGTCCAAAAGTGCCCTAGATGACATCAAACCCTTCACCCAAGCAAGTCGCCTAGGGTTAGAAGGGAAGAAATAAATATAAAATCCTCCTTAAAGTTCACTTGTGACTTCGGTGAAGCCACCAAAGCACACAAGAGGGTTTTCGTCCTCAAGTGTGATCCTATTGAAGGGTTTCGTCCTCAATAGGTGTCCAAGGAAGGGTTTTCGTCCTTCAATGGCAAGAAGAGAAGCTACCTAGCTCCAAATCCAAGTAAATGTCAAAATAGATGAATGATGATAATGTCCTCCTCCATTCGAACCTTCTTAAGTACCCCTTCTTTGGTGCCAAGGATGAATTAGAAGCCCAATCTTCATGGCTGACCTCTTAATGGGGGAAATGCACTTTTTAATCTTCACTTAAGAAGACCGACCTCATAAAAGAATATTTCTTTATCTCCCTTGTAGCTCACAAGAAGACCAACCTTAATGAAGGTGAAGATAGAAGTTCCTTTTTCGCTTTTCCATTCACCTAATCGAATCACTCCAAGCCATAATTAGTAATTAAATAAAAAGGAAATTACTTGCAATAATGGCAATGTTCACCTCCCTTGCTTCCTTCCTCGAAGCCCATGGAAGGTGGAATGGGCCCAAGGCCTTTATAGTGACTAGCGTGGAAAAGAGGACATTACATAAAAGCACATGAAGGACCGGTTGGTGGCTACACTGGGACCCGACGCTGACAAGAAAAGTACTCCTAAGCAGACTATGGTGCCAAACACTACACCATGATGCTAATGAATGGATGTTAGGATGCGACACCTTCCAGAGAGTTGGGAAGCCACTCAAAAGAAACTTTTTGTGCCTATGGCCCTCTAAGTGCCAGGAACTTTTGAATGGTGAGGGTTGGACTTCATTGGACCCTTGAGATTCGACAAGGTCCATTGTTGCAAGTACAATGTGGCTGCCACTAATTATTTAACAAAGCAAGAAAACATTACCAACATAATTTCCAATAACATTTCCCATAGTATAGCAAAACTCGTCTATGAGCAAGCGGTCACTAGATTCATAATTCCGACGTAGATCACCAATGATAGAGGTGGGATTTTGTCGACCATGTGATTCCTTTGATGACTTTGAAGTTTCTAATCTTTCATTATCTCACAAAACCATACTTCCCATAAGTGAATGACCAAGCAAAGGCTACAAAAAAAAGTTTAATATTAATAATTCGTAAGGCGAAGCCATATAGAGGGCGGATTGAGAAAACACCTACCCGCATCATTGTGGGGCTATCGTATGGCCGACAAAGTTACTACAAATCATACACCCTTCTAATTAATTTATGGTTAGGAGGCAAAGTGGTTCTAATCTTTCATTATCTCACAAAACCATACTTCCCATAAGTGAATGACCAAGCAGAGGCTACAAAAAAAGTTTAATATTAATAATTCAAAAGGCATGCCATATAGAGGGTGCGGATTGAGAAAACACCTACCCGCATCATTGTGGGGCTATCATATGGCCTCTGAAGTTACTACAAATCATACACCCTTCTAACTAATTTATGGTTAGGAGGCGGTGGTTCTAAGAAATATTTTGTGCCAACAAGAAGAGCAAATGTCAAGAACCGACTCGGCGATGAGGAGAGCCTCACAAAGTGACTCATCTAGTTGAATAAACTAGATCTACCTCGGGTAATGACACAATGGGCAACAAAATTCATACCAAAAGGCGTATATTGGCATGATAAAACAACTCTAACAAATGAATTTTAAAATAGGGGCTTTATTATAATGAAAAGCGAGAAATTAAGTTGGGTAAGTTAGAGTTATGTGGCTCGGCTGCTTTAAAATCTTAGAAATATTGAGAATGTAGTTGGGTAAGTTAGAGTTATGTCTGAGGGTCGGACCGGAACCGAACTGGAACCAGACCAGTTCAAACTTTATGAACCGGTTTACTAAAAAATACATAAAATTTTATATTTTTAATGAAAACAATATATTTGAAAGGTTAAAAACCATGATTCCAACAATTACACACAAAATATGCAAAGTTTGCTCTTATATATATGTAAGAAAGGTGTTTATAGCAAAATGGCACAAATAAAAAGGTTTAGAACAAATAAAAAATAGAAAATGTATTAAAAAAAATGTTTTTATTAAAATTGCCGTATACGGCTGTGCAGGGTCAAACCGGCTGGTTTGGGTCGAAACCGGACCAATTTGACCGGTTTGGCCTCAAACCGGTCAACCAATCCGTTCTTTGACCGGTTCGTGCAAAAAACTATTAAACCGGTCAAACCAAATTGCGGCCGGTTCGGTTCCATTCGGTCGGTTTTAAAACTCGTACCAAGCAATACATATTGATGATACAAAGCCGTTATTACATTCGTATTCCTCTATGTTGTAATATAGTATCCATTTACTATTCTATAATTGATATTCTTTGGTAGTGTAGATTCACTATACACAACACATGACTATCCCCATATTTGTATCTCTACTCACATACCCAAGTAACCATCTTTGAAGGTAATGCAAAAGGGAAAAAGAAAATAAAATTCCGTTGCCCCTTTTCCACTTTGTGATACTAAACTTCTTAAAGCCATTAATCCGTATGATCAAGTTAAGAGTGTTCATTGTTTTTACACTTAGTAAAGTATGTTGTTTTGGAAGTAGTGGTGGAGATTGTCATGGGAGTTATCACTATTATGTGGCAACTAGTATCCTTTTGATGGAGAAATACCACACCATTTTCTGACCCCACATGGAAGCCATTGTTTTGACCTTGCGCTAGTTAATATAGAGAAACATGCATGAGTAAAATCCATTGTGCACAAGGCAAAAATATCTACAATCATGTAAGGTTCCAGATTTTTATAACAAAATATAAATGATGAGGCACCTCTCCCCCTGCTATTAACCTATTTGTGAACAAGTGTATTTCTTTGCGAACTCCATACCCAAAAAAATAATATAAAAAGAACATTTATGAACTAGAGGTGAATCAAATCTTGCAGATTCTGGCACCTCCGAAGGGTCCCTCGTTTTAACTTTTACTAAGATAATGACTGAAACCCCTGATGTGGCCCTCGGTGTGCAATTACAATGAAGGTGGCTCTTCTCATCCGGGCAGGGCACTTGTGGGGTGCAACAGCATACAGAAGCAATGAAATACTTGCATACTTTCATGAAGGGCCGTGAACGTGGGGAAATATACTTTGATCAATCTCTCCTTTTCTTGGAAATATGTCAAACTAAGGGGATTTATTGTTGCTCTCACTCATGACTTCCGTGCAGTTTCTGCTAGCGCGAACGAGGTGAAATAAGAGTTCACCACCTCACTCAATGCCCCATTTGTGGTACCACTTTTTTGAAAAAAATTAATATATTAAAGAAGTATGAAAAGGATGTTCCAAAATACAGCTTAAGGGGTATGCCAAAGCTAGAAGAACAGATCTTCGTCAGAGATTTTGTCATCCCATTTACATCACTATTGGATATGGAACCAGACCAGCTGGTTGAATTGAATATGTATAGATGTTATGTTAGTCTCTTGGCCACCTTAGTAAATAAGACGGGCTGCCTTAAATAAATTGGTATAGTTTTTACAAGGATGTTGTGCTGAATGGTAGCAGTCATAGCAATCATATTATATACTTGTTTGGAGAATTCAACCTCAAAATATAATGAAAATTTGTACCTATCCGAACAAAAAAGAAATGGATTGAGTCCAAAATATAGCAAAAAAAGCACATGCATGAAAGGTTGTGGCAATGGTGTTCAATGAAGGGATGCGACTACAGTGATTACAGTTTAGATCCATTGCCCAAGGTATTTTTATAGCAGATAAAAGAAGGCTAATAGGATATATATTAAAATTATGATCCCATTCGGACAAGACATTAAAGGAGAAAAAGAGCATCAAAAACAATTTAAAGCTCATTAAACCTTAGATTCACATTAAAGGTGATCATGTAATGTCCCCTTTTCCAAATCGAAGACCTTTGGCCCATTTTGTCGACCCGACGGCCAAAGGAAAAATATAAGGGTGACTTAAGTCATAATAAATTAGTATAAAGTGCCTATAAAAAAATAAATAAAATTATTAAAAGCACTTATATTAATTTATTTGGCTTAAATTAAGTATGCACTTATAAATAAGTGGTAATATCTAGAAAAATGCTTAAGGGGTCTAATGCTATGTGTGTATCATTCCTAGGAAGTATGGCGACTTACCTAGGGAATGAATATTGACCCTTTTGGATGTATATGGCCCATTTCTAAATTTTATCCTCCCTATGAGGAAAATGCGACCAGCCTAGGCATTAAAAATGGGACTTATGTTTAGATTTAATCACTGATTGTGATTGGTGATTGGGGAGGTTACTTTGGGGCCATTTCTCCTATATAAGGGAGAGGTCGACTTGAAGAGGGATATCACTTACTCATTTTATCAAACTCTGATTTTTGTCTAAGCTTTGTGCTTATTGAAAAACTCTAGAGGACGAAAACCCTCTGAGAAAAAGAGAGAGATTTTCACACAGGGAATCTTATTGTGCTTACAAGGGAATTTCAGTATTTTCCAGTTGTTGATATTGAGCTTTTGGGCTATAAAGGGACTGAAGAATTATTGCAGCTGTGTCATGACATTTTCTGTATGTGGAGCGACATACAGGGAGGCTGACTGGTATTGCAGATGTAATATTTGAGGCTGCATGCTACTGTCCTCTGTTCAGCAGTACCTCAGAACTTTAAATCACCTACATTCAGTATTTTTGGCGCTGCCTAAGGTACCTTTTTCAATGCTTTAAGTCTGCAGATTTCTGGGTGCTGTTACAGTTTATATATGTACTCACAATTCAGATTTGTTCTCTATAATAAATTCTGAGTTGATATGGCAAGGATAGATACGGCTGGGTATTGTTTTATTTGAGTTTCCATCATCAGACTTAGCCGCCATTATTAGGAAAAATCTACATCAGTTTGGGATTCATTCATAGGGCTTGTTATTGTATGCTTACTACTGAAGGTTCTGATCTGCTGTACTAAAGTCTGTGTATCTTTTATTAATCTGAGCATGAGTGTGGAATTACCTAGAATCCATTAAAGGTTTGAAGTGTCCCATTTAGGGGATATTTCAGATCAAGAGTGTCAAATGTCCATGATTTGTGAGGGTTGACTTCATTTACAACAAGGAAAAGGAATTTGTACTTACCAAAAAACAAGAAATGGATTGAGTCCAAAATATAGTGAGAAATTTCATGCATTAACCATTGTGATATTGATGTTCTATTGAGGGACACAACTAAAAAGACTAGATTTAAAAGTTGTTGGCCAAGGTCTTTCTAAGGGAAGATAACAAAAAGATCCAATTAGCTACAACCGTGATCCGATTCGGACAAGAAATTTATGGAGAAGAAAAGCATCAAAACTATTTAAAGCTCACAAACCTAAGAGTCACATTAAAGGAAATCAAGAGAGTCACATGTCCATGGTTAACACAATGCATTTTTAGGAACCTACAAGAACAATTAAGGTTACTAATTTTGAAGCACCTAGGGTTGGCTCGAGTGGATGGGACCAATGACTTAGGTCACCTAGGTCTCGGTTCGATTCCTAATTCAAATGCAATGTTGCGGCATGGGGCCTCGTAACATCGTCTCGAGGTTATAGGGGAGCTCGCCCTATGGTTTAGTGTCAACGACATGTTGGGCACCACTTCGGGTCATTGGGCTTTTGATTCCTCGGTAATTTCTACAAAAAAGGTTACTAATTTCAACCACAACAAACTAATGTAAGGAACACAAAGTAAAAAAGACATCCATTTAGAAGGATTTTATGAAATGGAGTAAAAAGCCGAATGCACCATGCACATGAATTGCACTCATCTTTAGTTTGGTCAAGTCATGCAGTCATCAAAACTCTATTAGATATGTTTGAGAGGCTACCATCCAGCCTCTTTGACTTTCATCAGCCCATGATCTTTGTGGGTTCTTGTTCTTTCTCCACCCCACCCACACAAATATTTATATTGGTACCCTAACCACATGGTTTGGGGCTTTACTACATTGGGTTTTACGTCTCATGTACTTTCAGTCATTTTGTTCTTCCTCTTTTGTATAGTTAGTTGTTATGCCTAGGTGTTTTTACCCTAGCACTTTCTATTGTAATTGGATGTATTCTCAAGTCCCATTAACCTATTTTGGTCATCCATGGACATTAATAATAATATAATTACTTTCTATGTTATACCCTAATTTTATACTTTGTAATGTCCCCTTTTTCGAACTAATTCATTTTGAAGACTTCTAACCCATTCCACTTCCCGTGGGCAAGAAGAAGGTGAACAAGGGAAGTGTTTGTTGATGTTTTTAGTCTTTTTGTGAACATTTACCTTTTTCTTTCGTGGTTTCTCTTATGAGGCAGGTCGGTTGGGTTGGAGAGGTGAAAAGACAAGTTAAAAGATTAAAGCAATCATCCTTAAGAGGTCAGTCTTGGGAAAGACTCCCTAATTGACCTTTGGCGCCACCAAGAAGCTATATAAGGGGTTGTTTGGACTCATTTTGGGCATGCATCTTATTATAATTTTACACTTACTTGGTTTTTGGGCTGATTGCTCAATTCCATTCCACTAGAGGGCAAAAATCCTTTGGTGTGGCACACAAGGAGGATGAAACCCTTCCTTGTTCAAGTTGGAGAATGAAAACTCTCCAATTGGTGGTTCCTAAGGGCTTCAAAGAAGGTGATGTTGCTGGTTTGCAGCTAGGGTTTGAAGGAGAAAGAGTTGTCAAGGTTTTTACATTTATTTTGCACCCTCTCCTAGGGTAGCGACTTGGGTAGAGGAAGGGTTTAGTGCCTTCTAGGGCACATTTGGGCCATTGGAGTTGTTCTTCACTTTCCTCATAATTTATAAGGTTGATTTCTCATTTCATTGGTATTTTTGGGGTTTTGGAATCATCATTTCCAGCCCTTAATGTGAGCTGTACTTCTGCTGATTATTTAATTAATTACAGCTGTGGTTTATCTCTTGTTTCATCTTTATTGTAAGTATATTGGTTGGATAAATATCTTCATGGTTGGATAATATATTTAGAAGTATTCTATGACATTTTCAGCTTCTTGTTGCATGAAAATAGATGTTGTTAAATGCCATTACAGTTCGCTGCCATAGGAGATTTAATACATTTCATTCAGCTGGTTTGGAAGGCCAAACCCTTATTTTCAGATTCAGCCCTAGAAAGGGACATTACATGTACCTCTTTAATTTTGAATATGATTAACAATCTTCATTTCTCTCAGAATGTACAGTACAGTTATGTTTACCCAGCTTGATGTTTTTAGATCATAAAAATACAGTAGGGGGACATTTACAGTGATAAAGAATTTGTGGCATAGAATTGGAAGTATTGTAGGGCTAATGTATATCAATATATAGTTTTAATTGTGGTTTGACCACTAGGCCAACCAAATGCTTAGTGTTATATAACAAATTAATGATATGTTAGGGGAAAAGGCAAAGATCATGCGACAGCTTTCATACAATCTGATAACACATTTCAAGAATTTGATCACCTATCTATACATGAATGAGTCAGTGTTGACTTCATTTACAAGAAGGAAAACAAATAAAGAAATGTAACCTGTCGATCATTCATATGGTACAAAAATGAGCCTCCGTAAGTCTTGTTATCCAAAGGCCAACCGAGAGCATGAAGCACAAATCCCGGCTTGTGTTTGCCTTCTTCAATTTGCCACACCTGTACATATTATAGCTTAATTAAGACAATATAAGAAATGATAATAAATACTGTGAAAAGCACATAATAAAAGGGGGTTGTCAAATAACCACTTGTTAGCCAAAGCTTCAAGAACAGAAACTCAGCTCAATAACAAATCCTTAGATTATAAAATTTGATGATCATCTTGTCTAAGTTTTACACCTTTGGCATTCAGACAGGCCTATAGTAACACATACAAAGATTTAGCCTCATCACAGATTTTTAAGTTTGAATAACATAAATGAACCTAAGAAACAACAAAAAAGCTATATTGACGACCCAAATAGGTCAGTGTGACTCAAAACTGCAGAAAGTTACAATAGCTAAACGGGAATGCTTTAAAAACCTGAAATGAAGGGATAAAATGAAAAATCCTAAAATGCATGTCCTGTAATCAGGAAGCAGCCAAATAATTATCTTGTGAAAAGATAATATTGGCTCCTTTCTTCATGCAATTAACTCCATCAATATTCCAACAAATTAGTGTTTGCAATATACATGGGCACAACGGCAATTTGATCACTAAATATATGGCAATACATTATGCACCATGGGATGATCTAGTTGATATTATAGCAGTTTTCACAGAACAGGCACAATAGACAGTCTCCTATATTATTAGATTATACCAACAGATCCATAATCAATCAACAAAGAAATAATCCAAGCAATACAAGAAAATACAACGCAATTGTTTGGTAGAGTTGAAAGACAACTAAAGTATGATAATCGAATAAAACAGAAAGAAAGAATGAACAAATCAAATGGTTGAATAGGTGAAAGGCAACTAAAGTATGAGAATCAAATAAAATAGAATGAAAGAATGAACGGATCAAATGGTTGAATAGGTGAAAAGCATTGCCTTTATATATATATATATATATGACAGAAAGGTAGGCTGACCTAAAAGTAAGGCACTAACCTCAACAAAATAATAATGACACTTGCGAGGTACACACAACATTATGTAAGGTACATATCACAAGTCACATATAACCCAGTGGACCCAATGGAACACCACAAATGTTGGTGACTCAAAGAGACCCATAAAGATGGGTTTTACATTCTAACATCTCCCCTAGAACAGAACTTGGAGAGTCAACAGAAAATGGCATTAACATACCGATCCTTCTAGACTAAGAAGAGATGTTCTGACATCATCCCCCTTAATGACAACTTCTGATAACCTGCGGAGCTCCGGCAGTCTATTGAATTCTTTATCAGTCTTCAAAATTCTGAATAACACAAGTAACTCCTGTAATGTGGCGGACTCGTCATCAATCCTCAAAACTCTGAAATCAAGCATTTGTTATGCTCTGTAATGAAGATCAGGAATTGCATCCAACAAATGGTAGCAGTCAGCTCCCATCCCACACTAAGATAAACAATGATGTACTGAAACAAAATGAGGTTTAATCAACCCCTCTAAACAGCCTCCCTCAAAAATATAAGGATGAAATGTAGAGAATCTACCCAAATGTTGATAATGATCAAATGTTGAATCCTCCTGTGAATCCGAACAATAAGTCCATTACTCCAAGCTATCAACCCTTTGTACAAGCTCCAAAAGCTGCAGCATCTGAAATTGAATGCCCAAAACAAGAAGAAAGATACCAAGAAATCGCCATCACATGTTGGATCTGACTGTGAACTGGAAAACAAATCAATCGCTGAATATTCCAAGCAATGTGTATATACTCCTCAATCAACACCATAGCTTGAAGCAAAACACTGAAAATGCCATCAAAATATTCATGGGATCCTGGCTCCAAGACTATCGACCCTGAGAATTATAGGCAAGGATTACATCCAATTCTGCCATAAGGCCCTTGATCCAGGCCTTGCTACTCTAAAAGCATCACTAAGCAAATACCTCAAAAAATATTGCTCTCAAGATCATTGAAAACTAAAGAAACTCCACATTGGAAATCGCCCTCAAGTGAAAAAGTGAAGGTAATCCACATAGAACTCATGACCCCAACAATATTCTAAATCAACTCTCAAAAGAAAAGATGAAATCAACATAATATAGAAAGGTGAATGTAGTCCTCCAACAAAACGAGCCAAATCTTGGAAGCAAATCTGAAATCAAAATAATAGGGATTGGTCCATGCATTCAGAACCATCTCTCTATCAAAAGTAAAAATGATCCGAACACATTTTTCCACTCTTCTTTATATTTGGCCTGCACATAAGTGTTGAACACTCTAAGAGAGCAATCCCATTGTGGATGCACAATGGTGCACTCCACTATGTTTCTTACCCTTTTTAGGATCTCATTATTCTCCTTAGAAGCAAGAAATATCTCATGTGTCAGATCATCAATCTCTAACACGATAGGGTCAAACTCAAATCTCTTTTCTTTGAAGCCTCAACAAATATAGCATTTTTAAAACAGCCTCATCTTCCTCTAAAGGAATCTCATAACTCTTGACATAAGATTATTGGGACATTGTACCTAGGTGTCATTATTATTTTAACTGCATCAATTACCCGAGTAGAAGTATTATTGCACTTTTGTGCATCCTCAATTCTAGTGGTAAAACTCCCAAGATGCTTTGAAACGTCACCAAAGTAGGTAAACTCACAAGTCAACCAGACACAATTACTTGAAACTTATTGTTGATATCTTTCCCAACAAACTTGTCAAGCCTAAATTCAAATTTATTTTCATGTAGGATGAGTTGATAAACAAATAACAAGTTCTGACTCAAATGTAATACATGGGACACATCTCTAATCATGCCAGCCTCTAGCATCACACCACCACTCCCAACAATAAGAAGAGTAGAGACATTCGCCAAATAGATCCTCGATTCACCTACTATAATGTCCCTTTTTCAAATTGATCCAAATTTGAAGGCTTCTTCCCATTCTTCCCACAGGCAAGAAGAAGATGAACAAGGGAAGCACTATTTTAGACTCTCTTTAATTAATAATTATATTTTTCTTTGTATTTTCCCAATAAAGCAGGTCGGTTGTGTTGGAGAGCTTTTAATTCAAGCTTAAAAGATAAAGTAATCTTCTAATAGTCTTGGGGAAATCTCCCTTAATGACTCTTGGCACCACCTTAAGGATATATAAGGGGTCGCATAGGCTCCTTTTGGGCATCTTTTTGGCTTATATACTTTTACCTATTTGGTTCTAGAGCTGGTTGTTCTATTCCAATCCACTAAGGGGCGAAAATCCATTGGTTCTAGAGCTGGAGAGCTTTTAATTCAAGCTTAAAAGATAAAGTAATCTTCTAATAGTCTTGGGAAATCTCCTTAATGACTCTTGGCACCAACTCAAGGATATATAAGGGGTCGCATAGGCTCCTTTTGGGCATCTTTTTGGCTTATATACTTTTATCTACTTGGTTCTAGAGCTGGTTGCTCTATTCCAATCCACTAAGGGGCGAAAATCCATTAGTGTGGCAAGCAAGGAAGACGAAACCCTTCCTTGTTGAAGGTTGGAGAACGAAAACTCTCCAATTTGGTGGTGTTGAGGACTTCTATGAAGATTATCTTGTTGGTTGGGCAGCTAGGGCATCGAGGAGAAGAATATCAAGGGTTTATCATCACTTTTGGCTCCCTCTCCTAGGGTAGTGACTTGGGTGTGAGTGTGTTTGGGTGCCTTCTAGGGCACGTTTTGGCATTCCAAGTTGATATTCAGATTTCTACATATTTATAAGGCTGATCTATCATTTATTTGGCATTTATTGGGGTTTGGAGACCTCACTTTCAGCTCATTTTGTGGACTGTACTTCTACTGTCATTTATTTAATTGCAGTTGGGTATAATTTAATATTTTGCACATGTTTTGGGATGCTTTGGCTTGGTGTTTATTCCATTAATTGAATATAATATTTAGAAGAATTTGTGCACCTATTTTCAGCTTGTTTGAGGGTGTTTGATGCCCTAAAAGTGTAAATTCAGTTCGTTGCTAGGGTTTCTAATATTTTTCAGATCTGTTGTCATAAAAATCAGATTACTCTCAAGTGGGATTGGTGTTATTTCTTTATTTTCTAGTTCAGCCCTAGAAAGGGACATTACAATGGTATCGAGCTTCGGTCTTCCACCTAAGGGTTTCTTGCGAGGTGAAGAGAAGATGGATATAATGATGAATATGCAAGAAAGGCTAGTGGACACCTTGGACTCTCTTGCCCTCGCCATGCAAAACCTACAAAGGGGAATGACATACAAGGAAGACCCTAGGGTTTCAAAGGTTAATAATGTTGCATTACTAGCTTTGAAGAGTATCAAGCCCTTCTCATCAAGGAAGTTATTCATGATGCCCTATCATTTTCTCGAGTTTGTATGATGGAGAAAAGATAGAGTGGGCATTGAAATTTGGTCCAAGCCCTGAGTCATGCACAAGTGTCATGGGAAGTATATCCCAACCCTAAAGGAGAAGAGCCCCTTCATGTTTGCTAAGCAAGAAAGAGGCTATGGAGCTTGATGCAGAGGAATCCATGGTGAAATTTGAAGGGGCAAAATAGTGATGAGGATGGTCATCCTTCTAAGCCAAAGAAGGAAGAAAAATCAAATTCACAAGGTGTTGAAGAGAAGTTGAAGGTTGAAGCTCAATTGCCAAAGGACAAGGAGGATGATATTCATGATTCCGGCAAGACTCGTGAGGTGGTTCCTTACATGTCTCAACAAAGTGCTTCAACAAATTCTCATAAAGACAACCAAAGGTATGAAGATAAAAATTTTGTTGCTTTCTATCATGCCATTTCATATTTATGGTCATGGGCAATTTGTTAAAAAGGATGACCTTGTGGCGAGTTTGACGCTCCATAATAAGTCACACCAAATGGGTGATCGTCATGGTGCTAAGAAGGGAGAAAATCAGAATTACAAGGGGTTAATGGGGCAAAAATGTCGGGTGACCTTGTTAAGAGGCATGCCCATGAAATAAGGGTCTCTCTAGATGCCCATGATAATTTTCAGTTGGCTGGACTGTTCCAAACAGCAATCACCAAGGAGCAAATCGATGGGGTATCAACAAAGAACAATCCCAATTTTGTCATCACCCAAAGAAAGGTAAAAATCCTTTGATGTTCTATGATAGTTTATTGAATTCTAATGGTCACACAGGGCAGTCACATAATGAAGTCAAATCAGATTTACTAAGGACCTATGAGGATGACATTATGCGTGAAAGAAGGGCACCATTAGAGTATTTTCTGAGTGTTGTTCCTAACTCAGAAATTCTGAGTCATAAGAGTGTCGTAGGCAGCCCATGGTATAAGAATATCTCAGTTTTGTTGCTTGCTGATATGTCATTGCTGGTATGTTGCCCTCACACATAGCTGGTTGGGGAAGGTGATCAAATTTCATGCTTGTTATGTCCTCCTATGTCACCGCTGATTGGACATCATTATGCACCTCATACTCCACGGAATAATGAGGTAAGAAGTACTTCTTGTTGTATGGATTCTTGGGCTCAATTTCAAAATTGTTTCCGCATGTGGAATATAGGTGCAATGTTGGGAGAATATCTATGTTTGAGGCATCAAGGGCATGATGGTAAGTCTGATTTTCCATTCCATGATTCCATGAATATGGAAGAGCTAGAGAGAATATGGTGGAAGGGCAGCACCTTACTCTAATGTGTGGCACACATACTTATCATCCATTCCAGGTGAAGGGTCTTCTTCATAACCAAGGGGTCACTATGCTTGTAGAGAGTGGCACCATCATACCTTGCGCAAGGAAAATAGTACAGCTGTCAATTCTCTTGGGAGATCATGAGGTATGTGATGAATTTTTGTGATTGAACTAGCTAATGATGAAATTGTTCTTGGGGTTCAATGGTTGCAAACATTGGGGGAGTTCACCCTCAACTATCATGATAAAGAACTGAAATTCTGTGACAAAGTGGAAGAAATCAGAATTCATGGCATGAGGAAAGAAGTGAATGCTGAAGCAAATCTTTGGAAATCACATTGTGGGCTGCTCTCTTGCATAACAGCTGACTGGAAAAATATTATCACGGCTAATTATGTCAAAAATCTGTTTTCCAATGACATCATGGAAGAGTTTGCAAGAAGGAACAACATAGGACAGTTGTTTTGGGGCAGCAAGTAAGGCACTTGCAATCAGAAAATTCTCCACAACGAAGGTTGCTCACACTTGGTAAGAATATTTATTACTATAAAGTGAATTCCGAAGAGCATATTGGGGTGAAAAACACCACTTTCAGACATTAATATAGAGCTGGTTTGAGTCAAATCCAAACTGACTATGGCATAGAAATCCCGGATGACCTTAAGAAAAACAAGGTAAAAGCTTATACTAATTTTTACGATTCTTGCATTTTGTTTATAAGGAAACTTATACGGAGGCATATGAAGTTTATTGTACCTTCTAGCACCATAGTGAAGGATGAGTTGCTACAAAAAGGCCACATCTCTAAAGTACAGCAGTTAGGGGAGTTGTCTTGGGTTGACAGAATGGAAAATTCTTTGTATCCCATGGATGCAATTGTATGGACAGCTGCCCAAGGTATTGAAAAGAATTACCATGTCATTAAGGTACTTTCAGCTATTGATTCAAAAGAAAGTTTTTTGGCTACGTTGGTTATGTAGCTGATCACAGCTGTCTCAATCTTTTACCGGCTGTCATGACATGCTCAATGGTGTTCCTAAGCAACCGGTTCAAAGATGAGGTATGTACAACCATTGCAAGATTATTTCCAGTCATTACCAATCAGTTTCTAAGCAAGAAAACACCTTTTAACAGCCACGGCATGGGTGAAAACATTTGCATTAGAGTGGGGTATGAAGAGCTTCATCATAGAAGGTCACTAGGTACAAAGGAATTGCTGTTTGGGAAGGAATTCTGAGCATTTCATGACTGTTACAGTCACTATACAGCCCCCATACAATCAGTTTGGTGCCTTTCCCCTAAAGGGACAGCCTGCATAATCAAAGAAGTAATGTGGGATGACAAACACCTTGACCCAAGGGTCAATTTAAAGGCTGTTTGCAGATGGTGGACAGCTGCTTTGTGCATTTCCAGCTTGTTCTTTTCACTTTTTTGGGTCATAAAAGGACATCTAGGCAATTGGAAGTTGTGTTTCCTACATCTAGACCATCTTGTGATATTTTGTGCAAGTAAAAGTGGAATTCCAGTCACCTTCATTCTGATTTTTGAAAGAGAAGCAAGATTACATTGGTGTTTGGGACAGCATGAGGGAAATTGTGGACAACCAATGCTTGGATGGTAATTGTAAGGCCTTGGCAAGCAAAGAAGAAGAGTTGGCCATCATATCCACAAAGCATGAGTGGATGAAGAAGGAAACAAATTTTTTCGTTAATGAGTTTGCTTCATGTGCAGGTACATCAAAGAAGTAGCAGATGAGATTCATTTGAGATCCGGGTACTTGCAATTGCTTGAGGATAAACAATTTCGAGAAGGGAGGACTTTAATGTCCTCTTTTTCGAATTGATCCAGTTGAAGGCTTCTTACCCATTCTTCTTCCCACGGGCAAGAAAGATGAACAAGGGAAGCCCTTGAATTATATTTTAGACTCTCTTTAATTAATAATTATATTTTTCTTTGTATTTTTCCCAATAAAGCAGGTCAGTTGTGTTGGAGAGCTTTTAATTCAAGCTTAAAAGATAAAGTAATCTTCTAATAGAGGTCTACCTTTGGAAATCTCCTTAATGACTCTTGGCGCCACCTTAAGGATATATAAGGGGTCACATAGGCTCCTTTTGGGCATGTTTTTGGCTTATATACTTTTATCTACTTGGTTTTAGAGCTGGTTGCTCTATTCCAATCCACTAAGGGGTGAAAATCCATTAGTGTGGCAAGCAAGGAACATGAAACCCTTCCTTTTTAAAGGGTTGAAGAATGAAAACTCTCCAATTTGGTGGTGTTGAGGACTTCTATGAAGATTATCTTGTTGGTTGGGCAGCTAGGGCATCAAGGAGAAGAATATCAAGGGTTTATCATTACTTTTGGCTCCCTCTCCTAGGGTAGCACTTGGGTGTGAGTGTGTTTGGGTGCCTTCTAGGGCACGTTTTGGCATTCCAAGTTGATATTCAGATTTCTACATATTTATAAGGTTGATCTATCACTTATTTGGCATTTATTGGGGTTTGGAGACCTCACTTTCAGCTCATTTTGTGGACTGTACTTCTGTTGTCATTTATTTAATTGTAGCTGGGTATAATTTAATATTTTGCACATGTTTTGGGATGCTTTGGCTTGGTGTTTATTCCATTAATTGAATATAATATTTAGAAGAATTTGTGCACCTATTTTCAGCTTGTTTGGAGGGTGTTTGATGCCCTAAAAGTGTAAATTCAGTTCGCTGCTAGGGTTTCTAATATTTTTCAGATCTGTTGTCATAAAAATCAGATTACTCTCAAGTGGGATTGGTGTTATTTCTTTATTTTTCAGTTCAGCCCTAGAAAGGGACATTACACCTACCTTGCAAAGTGACGAGAACAAACTACCATCCTTGAACATGTGATGGAAACATCCCGAATCCATGATAAACTCACACTTGGAAGAGTGTGTATGAAATGAAGAAGTATGTGCAACGAGGACATTACAATTACTATTATCACTAGGCTTGCTTTTGCACTCCTTGACATCCTTGATATGCTTCTCTAGGGATCCCGCATTTTCTTCTAGCTGAAATTCTCCACACGTCCTAGCTTTTTGTAGCAAGTACACAAGGAACTAGTGGAGGAAGTCGACCCCCTAACCTCACTGACCTGAGTGCGTTCACCCAAACCATGCCACTAACCAGATTAGGCCGGTGTGCACACCCTAAATGGGGTGTGCAAGGTTTTATTAAACCCCTACCTAGAATCCTCCACTTGTGCCTACAATCACCCATCACTCCTCTCAAGCAACTACCCTTTCCACCTTCACTCCTACCCTTGTCACTTGGTCGCCAATAAGACCACTTGCTAGTACCTAGGTACCGAAGACTACCAAATTTGAGAAGCAATTTTGAAGGGCAAATGGATAAATCAAAAATAAGTGAAAAAAGGACCCCTGCTAATTTTTCACAAGGAATACAAATATACAATCAAATTTGAAAATATTGCAGTAGAGGGTGGCTTCCTTTAGAAACTCACTTTATCCTATAAAGACAAAATCTTGCATGGGCGGAGCTCCAAAACGGGCTAATTCTTTCCAAACAAATTCATGTCTCCCAAATCTGCAAGGAATACAGATCTGAAATCAAAGTATCTCCTTTGTATTCAAGGGTTCTTACCCCCAGTTATTTGCATTGTTACCCTAAGCACATGGGTTGCATGGGATTTACAACATAGAGTATACCCCAAATTTACTTTCAGTGCTTTTGTTCTTTTATTTAGTTAGTCATTGTTCCTAGGGTCCTTTTACCCTAGCACTTTCTATTGTAATTGGGTGTATTCTCAAGTCCCATTGACTTACTTTTGGTCATTCATGGACATTAACATAATTTCTTCTTTCTTCTTTGTTCGCACGTGTTGTTGGATCTCCCTTTTTCTTCAAAAAATCAAGCCTTGATAGAGAAATAAATTGCGACAAAATTTCACACTTCTTCACACACTCTCGGCAAAAATAAGGAAAAGAACTTGGGGTTTTCTCAGTTCAGACCCTAAGCTCTAATACCATATTAATTATACTGGCATGTCCATAATCAATCGACAATGAAATACTCCAAGCAATAGAAGAAAATACAATGCAATTGTTTTGTGATGTCAAAAACCTAAAGAATGGTAATCAAATTTAGTAAACTGAATGAATGACTGAGATGGTTGAACAGGTGAAAGGCATTGCTTTTACATACACCCATCAACCTATGACAAAAGAATAGGCCACCCTAAAGTAAGACACTGCCCCAATAAATTTTAATCACACTTGCAAGCTATGCATTACACTATGCAAGGTACATATCACGAGTTATATACAATTTTATGGATCACTAATCAAATGGAACACCAAAAATTTCAATAACTCTAACAGACCCGTAAAGATGGACTTTACATTCTAACACAATATTGCCACACTCCACCTACATAAATGAGTAGAGACAGCCTGAAAGAGGATTACCAAACCTCAAAATAAATTCATGTTACATGATGTTGTGACATCTTCCTTACTTGAAAATAGTGGCATTCTTCTAGCTTCTAGACCAACAAATTCAGTGTTTCTTGAGATTATTTTGTGCTCTTCCTAAATGTTATAATGTTATTGGTTTTTTTGTCTTTACGACAGTGTAAACCTATTGGTTTCCAAGCTTCATACTGCATCAACACGTCCCTACTTTTGGCTTCTCAAATTTCAGACCATGAAGTTAAGAGCTAGTACTAAAGAAACAGGATGAATGTATAATTTGCATTGAGGGTTATTGTTAGAAAACAACTGGCATTAAAAAGAACATGGAGCACAAATATATTAACAATAATTGAATTAAATGCATGCCTAATCAATTATTAGGACAATGGAAAAGAATTGATACAACTACAAAAACAAATTAACAATTATGGGATTAAACACATGGCATATATCCAACAGAACTTGCTTTGAAGTCCTTTCTCCAAGGGTGAATGCCATGCTGTTACAGTCTGAAGAACTTCTGTTCGAACCTTCAAGTAATACACATTTACACTCACTATTAAAAATGGTATATTAGATGAGGGCTTTTGACCTAGTAAGTGGAATCCATATCAGGTGCCTAATTAGTTCAAAACAAGCCTCTTTTTGAAAGACTAATAAGACAAATTCTCAAGAGCATGATAAACAAACAGAACCATCTCTCTCAAGCATATTGCCACATAGATGTTGCCTCATCTTTAGGCTTGGTAAGAAAAATAAGATACTTGAAAGACTAGGAAAAGAACCTAAGTGCCACACACATTGCAACTGAGGGGGTAAAGGAATAAGGATTGCAAGGTTAGGAGAAGGAAGTGTTTAGGCTGGTCAACCCCACACCCCAAAGGACATTGAAGATGTGAGCAACTCAATGGTCATTTGAAAGATTAAAAATTACCTTCTAGGTCTCAAAAGTAAGTTTACATCTATAAATCCTGCTATACACATGAAGTGTAAAGCACATTATCCATATTCTGGCCAAGGAATATCAGGCAGATCTATACGCATTGTGGGCTGCTAAAAATTAAAAAAATGGTTCTCATATTTTCTGTTTCTTCTCCTTCAAATTTTTAGCCCGTTTCAGCAAGTTTGGTGCTAAGTTCTTCTGTTAGATTGGTAGGAGTGCAATACCTGGAAGGAGGTCCGGGTAGTTTCTTTTCCAAATAAGTTTTTAGCCCGAATCAACACAATACATTGGTATATTTTTACGTCTGTTTTGAGGAGCAGCCATTGCCAGTAGCTGCTGCCATTTGGGCAGGTGGCTGATCCTCGTAGAGGTCTCACACTTATGCTCTTATGAAAGTGTCATGTATATTTATAATCAGCTTTGAATCCACTGAAGGCTGAAGATACTATAAGATTTGTTATTTAAGTTGATGCATATTTTGGTACATTCATTCTTCCCGTTGTGATACATATATCTTCTCCATGCTTGTTCAGACCCAACTTTTATACGTATATTTAAATCATCATAAGCCATCAAGGACCAAATCCAGGGTGACTCTTACGGGATGCAATGTGATAGTGTATATTTTCAAGTTATTGTAAACCCGCCTTGTTGGGCTCCTTGATCACCAGTTGTGGGTGTCCCTTGAGATGTTTGGTATTTTAGTATGAACCCCATGAGGCACTAGTTTTTGTTCCTTGGGGGTCCTATAGTTGACCCTATTAGGAACAAGTTTGGTCTATCTTGAGATCCAAATCTATATTGGGCCTACCTTTGGTATTAGTATACTCTCCTAGCCTACCTTGGTATAATAGATTAGACTGAGATATAGCCCTTCAAAATAAGGAGACTTCACATGCATTATGCATGGATGTGTGTGTACGTATGCATAGATGTATGTATGTATAGCCCTTGAAAATAAGGAGACTTCTCGCGCATTAAGACTTCGTTATTCAAGACTTAAATATTCATGCATGTATGTATATACTGTTACATTGTGGAGTTGATCTATATACCCATCTTTACTAAATTGGCTTCAAAGGTGTTAAGCACATGTTGAGGAACAAGGTTACATGTTCTGACATGGTTTGAAAGCCTAGGGGACAGCTCCATAAGGATTTGAAAGGAAAGGTGTGGTTCATTGTCTCATAAATTGTGAGAGGAGCTTCACTCTACAATGTGGAGAAGAAACAAATTCCACAGTTTGGTACAAGATCTGTCAAATTTGTTCAAGCCATTGATAGATGTGGTTAAGAGAACCACGTGGTACAAACAACACGTCCTAACACTCCACGGCTTGTGAATAATTGGCAAATTAAGGTCTTTCATTAAAATCTAACATCCAAAGTTGCAGAAAAGAATCTGACCAAACCAACTACATTTTCAAAGTCTGCACCAAAAATTAGGTGGGTATAATTTTGCTATTTTTCATTTGCCGCTTTGGCCTCTGAATTGAGAGTTGAAGATTTCAGGCTTGCCCTCGTTTGAATATTTGGAACTTCATTTTTTTAAATACAACACCAAAAATAGTCGTCAAATTTAGAAATTCCCACCAATGGAGCATCAGCAAAGCGGCTAACAAGAGACTGAGCAGTAGAGTGTTTTTGGTGTGTCGGTGTCATCATCGGCTGAAAGTGGAGAGAGTTTTAAAAGCACCTCCACTAGCAATGGCTAAGTGGCAAAATAGCAGTCTGGCAGTCCCACGAACAGCAGCAACTAGGCAATCGAAAGCCAACACTTCAAAGAAAGAGATCATCAAGTGGTGGCCCTACCGACCATGGAGGAGCTACCTCAAAACGGACCTGCATAGGAGCAAGATTGTAGGCAGCATAAAATATTCTTAAGCACATTTAGTATATAGTTGAGCACCGAGTACGTTAAGTATGATTACATTGCAACCTTTGATGATAACCTTATAATATAGAGGTGAACTCATTTCAAGTTACGGGATCATCAAGCTAGAACAAAGTATATCAATCTATTGCTTTTTATTGTTGATTTTTGCATAGATAGCTGATTGTTCATTGCTGTTACATTCTGTTATTCAGTTATGCTGTCATAATGCTATATTGTACTTCCCTAACCAAGCAGTTAAAGGACACATAAGGTTGAGTGTATAATATCAATGATGAACCCAACATCGCAGAGTGAGGAAACATTTGTCACTGTTTGTGAACAGCAGTTACAACTACAAGTGTCAAGGAAGTGATAACACAAAGGAATAAGCAAAAACTAAGTAAAAGGAATAATCAAAAAACTAAGTAAAAATTGAAGGACACGATAAGGTCCATAGGATTGTGGAGAAAGAAGCATTCAACTGATATTGATATCAGCCCAATTTTTGTTATGTCAGGCCAGGAATAGGCTGCATAAACCGGTGAAAACCACAATTGTATTCAATCAACTTAACAATGAGATGCAAGTATATATTTATTACATTGAGGAATAACCATTCAGTTCGTCTCCATGGTGACTGTTCAATTCATCTTCAAATGACTCTTGAGATTCTACAAGAAGAAAAATGCCTAAACCTAGGATTATTAATAAATTATGTACAATAATCTTACATCCCCCCTAAATCCGTAGAGGTTATAGTGAGACCAAGCATGCCTCTGAATTTTTCAAATTTCCCTCTTCCAAGCGCCTTTGTTAGAATATCCATTTGTTCCTCTGCAGTTGGACACTGTAGCAGTTTGACAATTGTCGTCTTTCACATAATGTCGAATCAAATAGAAGTTGGTGTTGATGTGCTTGGTTCAGTCATGAAATACTGTATTCTTTTTCATTTGGATTGTTGAAGTGTTATCAACCATGAGTGGTGTAGAAAAAACCTGTTTTACTTGTAAATCTGCAAGAATCCTTCTAAGCCATAGTATTTTCTTGGTTGCCTCTGAAGCTGCCATATATTCTACTTCTGTTGAAGAAATTGTTGGCACTAACTGCTTCTTTGACTTCCAAGAGATGATTGTTGTTCCTAAGTTCACCAAGAAACCTAAAGCTGATTTCCCATCTTCAAAATCACCTTCATAATCTGAATCTAAATATCCAACCAGCTTGAAATCAGCTGCCTTAAGAGTATTTGAGTCCAAAATTTTGTGTTCCTTTTACATATTGAAGCACTCATTTTGATGCAACCTAGTGACTTCCTCTAGGCTATTGCATGAATCTAAAAAGAACAATGGCAAAAGAAATGTTTGGTCTAGTTGTGGTTATATAGATCAGACTTTCAATGTGATGTCTATACTTAATTGCATCGATGAACTCTAAAGTATCATTTGATGTCAGTTTCACATTTCGTTCCATGGGTGTGTTGAGTGGTTTGCAATTTTTCATTCCAAATTTGTTCAAAATTTCACCAATGTATTTTTGTTGTGTGATGAAAATGTATTGTATTTTTGAATCACTTCAATACCTAAATAATAATGAAGGAGATAAAATCAGTCATTTCAAAGCCTTTGATCAATTTTACTTTGACTTTGACAGTGTATCTTTCATTATTTCGTGTGAGGAGCAAATCATCCACATATACAACCAAAAATACAATTGTTTTGACAAAAAGAGTTGCATCTTCAAATTCAAAACGTTGAAAGTTCATGTTCAGCAGGTGCTCAATGAGCTTTTCATACCATGCTCTAGGGGCTTGTTAAAATCCATACAAAGCTCCCACAATGTTTCGAATTCATGAGACTTGTGAATCCCTTCTCTACCACTTCGTTTGCAAAACAAATTTTGTCTATCATCCTCTTTTCCCCATCTTATCAACCAGTTGATCTAACGTGAGTGACTTCAATCGATTTCTTGCTTGCGTGGACACCAAACATGTTGAATATGTAGGACGAAGAGCTTTTATGAAAGCAGTCAACTTCAACATCATGCTTGATAGCATGGATTTCTAATGCCAAACTCATTACATCACCATTTTTCAACTCAAGATTGAACAATTTTAATTGCAATTATATGAACTCCAATTTTAAATGAGAATCATACAAATCCCTTAGTTTATTTAGTGTTTCCCAAGGTGTGTTGCACCCTTGTATGTGACAAAAAACTTCACCATCCACTGAGGCCCTCATCAAGGCCAATGCCTTAGAATTCTTTTGCTTCCATATTTGTGATTCTACCTTTGTTGTTGGTTCCACTAGTTGTGTATTTCCATCACAAATGTCAAACCACAAATCATTGAAGATGAGAGTGTTCTCAACTTGTCGCAACCAATCCAACCAGTGTCTTTTTTTCAGTTAGTGTTGTGCCAACAATTGAATTTATTGAATGCATTTTGTATCAAGGGGAGATGGATTGGTTCCTTATCACTCCAATAGGTTTCCCTTTCTATATACCACCGAACTAGTATACCAAACCTCTCAATATACTCGCCCTTCCTATATACTTGTCAATACGTGGAAGATACTCGTCCTTTCAATATATCCGGCAATACATGAAAGAGATGTTAAAGCACATGAGAGAGCAAAATGATACGCGGTACTTGCGTGGTACGTGAAAAGAATTTATCCTATCAATGACACTTGCTTAGAGGGAAATCTTTGTACATGGGCACAACTTCACTATATGCTCACAATTTTCAACTTTCAAGATTTATGTCAAGCAATGGTGGCGAATAGGTAACAGCAAGAAATGGGAAAATAAAAAAATTGTCCTTATCCATACCCGGCAATTTATAGGAACAATGTCACAGACGTTGTTGCAGCTAAATTAGGCGTTGGATGCAGTATTTCAACGCAATTATTTTACTCATAAACTCAACCCGGAGGCGCCGCTTCTACCAAACACTACGATTTGGTTTGCAAAAAAACAAGTTTTTGCAAAAATAACTTATTTTAAAATTAAATAAGTCAAAATGAGTTACAGTACCAAAATAAATATAATATTAAAATAAAATATTCCTGCTCTTTTTATTCTATTTTTATTTTTATTTCCGAAAATTGCTTTCTGAAAAAGCTAAAAAATATAAACTTCCAAACTTTGGAAAGATTTACAGCACCTTCACCACTGATCCTACAGGTCAGCTGATGCTACAGGTAGGGCAAAAAGATGCATGGAGAAAAGAGGCCTAGATGCCCAATCAAATTCCATGTGGACTGCTGCAAAGAGGAAGGAACAACAGGCTGGAGGCCGAGCTGGGTGGTTTAAGAGTTGTTGATGTCAGAGTCAGTAGAACCAGATATGACTATGCACTATTCCAATCATAGTATGCATACTCGGCGAGTACTCGCCATTTTTTTCCTTGCCGAATATTCGCATGAAAAACTCGCCAAAACCTGCACAGCCGAGTTTTTAGCGAATACTCACGAGTCTTTGGCGAATACTCACAAGTTTTTGTGAATATTCGTGAATACTCACGAGTTTTTGGAGAGACTTTTTAATAATATTTTGCTTAAAATTTATGTTTTTAAAAGAAATTTGCATATTTTTAAGTTGCTAAATATTCGCCGAGTCTTGCCAAGTCAATTTTTTTAGGTCTGCCGAGTATTCACCGAATACGAGTATGCAAACTATGATTCCAATGCTTCAATTGTAGTGTACAGCTCTGAAGCCAATGCAACAGTACAAAATTTCAACACTTCAGTGATAAACAGACACGCATACAGTCTGCAAGAAAGAAGTCTGGCCCCAGCTACCATATATGGCTGGAGAAAATTTGGATGAGGGAAAGATACAAACTGTTGTACAGTCTGCGCTCCAACTATTACGGCCTTCCAATTAATAAAAATGCACAATACAACCGAAATAATAATGTACAGTTCCTACACTTCAAAATATAAACGTGGACCAGCTTATGTGGAGGGGAGCAAACAGCAATTTCAATTATTCAGTTCAGCGAGTACGGTCTTCAAAATAAAGTGATTTTTCATTTGAAAATGATGAAGCTTGAACTGTAATGGCTGGGGATAAAGATTTGCAGCAAGTGGAGGAGAATGGAGAAAGGAAAAATAAATGAGCCTGTGTTTTGATACCAATGTCAGGCCAGGAATGGACTGCATAAATTGGTGCAAACCAAAATTGTATTCAATCAACTTAACAGTAAGATGCAAGTACAAACTTATTGCATTGAGGAATCCGAATACCCGTTCAGTTCGTCTTCAGAATCTCAGATGACTCTTGAGATTCTACAAGAAGACAAATGCCTACACCTAGGGTTATTAATATATTACGTACAATAAAATTACTGTTAGAAATAAAGATTGGACAATTAGAAATCTCACAAGCTGAACCAGAGGTTGGAGAGGATGCAACATCAAGTGCCATAAAGGAATCAGACCTGATTGTCCATGGCTGCCTTAATAAGAAACAACATTCACTTGACCATTGAATTGTCCACATAATGTAAAATTGTAGAATAGTAACACATCGTTAAAGAGGAAGAGAATGGAGTCAAAACCATCTCTGATTTCCAAACCAGCCAGGTTTGGTGAGGAACCTAACCAAGACCAAACAAAAACATATAGCACAAGTTTGAACATTCAAACGGCTTAAATAAATACAACAGCCATTAGTGGATGGTGTTCCCAAAATAAGCACAGAAATAGAGGATGTGGTCCTTCAAACACCTTGATTAAAAGGGAATCAGATGTAAATATATTACCGACAAAAGTATGGAAAGAGTCCGGAAAACCATCGCTAATAGAAGCAGATTTTAGACTTAAAGTTGGGAAAACCATCGCTAATAAAGGCGGATTTTAGACTTGAATTAGAAAATCAAGAAAGAATTGCTCCACTAAGTTGGAACAAGAAATAATAATGGCGGGATAACAAATTAAGGATGACCTTGAATTTGAACCTGACGATGAGGGTGTATTACACCTAGATGAAAGCTCGGGAGATAACAAGTATACAGATAGAGGCATCCTACATTGGCAAATGGGAGAATATGAAACGCTAAACCCTGCATATTTGTTCAATTGCATTGAGAATGAATCAGTCTTTAGCCAGGTAAATCGGCACACTGTAACATCAATAGGCAGCTTCCATTTCAAAGCACTGCCCGCAAACTGCCAAACAGAAACAATGGAAAAATCTGGGAAAACCAACAAATATACATCTCCGGCCGCCATAGGTAAGATATGCTCTGGGATCGGTGGTCATGGTATCTCATCGGCAACCGCAGCTCAAGAAAAAATAAAGAAGATATCATGAATAATAGAAGGAACGGCAATCCCACAATACAGATGGTCATCGACAACCACTAGCAATCGCAAAAGTAGCAGAAGTTGAAATTTGCTCACAATTGTAGGGTCCTATGAATAGACACCATGTGTCAAGCAATGTGACAATCAAGAAAAGTGGTTGGTAGAGTAATGAATTGATTAAACAAGAATTTTTCATTGATAAGTGAAGGAGCGGCATGTCCGGTGAGCGTAAATGAGAAACATGTCTGGCAACAGCCAATCGACCATGAATTGTCAAATGAAAAGGTACCACCTGGCAAGATTAATAAAAACAAAATAAAAAACTAGTGCAGAGTTGAAATGCACAACATTTTCAAATTTACGGCGATGCAGGCACCTATATAGATCTCTAGGGGTCCCGATAAGGCGTTGGCCTATATAGATATTGGGGCCCCCTCCATATAGAGAATTCTAGATAGGTGGTGGTTGCCGAGCACAGAAATGACCTGCTGGCCGAGCCACGTCATCTATGAACATTGAAGACGACTTTTGCAGTAAAACAAAAATGTTGATAAGAGTGAAGAACAAGCTGTTGAGCTTGAATCATGTTAGTAGTGATAATTTTACTAATTTTCATGTTCAAATTGTTATTTCTAATTTGTTGAGTTTGAGAAGCGTACAGAAGGAACAGTTTGAAACTGCTTCCACAAATGCATTGTATAGGGGGACTTGGAAACTATCAACAGGGAATTGTTGATTTATCCTGCCCATCTTTAAAATGCGAGAGGCTCGGCCTTGGTTATCCTGAGATAATATCTATGAGGAATGGTGATACATCTACTTCTAATGAAAAGCACTCTCAATCAAGAGAAACCAGTCCATGAGTCTTGACCAGTATCGACTTCTTGTGAGAAGAAGCAGCTGGAGCATGACGCGTCCAGATTAGAGAAGTGAAAATTACATAACAGATCATCCACAGCTAAGCCATATTGCCATTGCATATTACGGGAACAGAAGGATGCTAGGCCTCTTTTCTGATATTCATTGAAAGCGTGAAAATGCTATTTCCAGGCTCCACTTAGCGAAGCAATTTTTTTCAGTAGGGAGGTTTTAACAGTTTGTTGAAGGCAGAAGATAATGACTCCAATTTTTGGTATTACAAAAGAAGCCTATGAAGATTGCAAATGCCTATTTAACTTTTACAGCCAAAAAAAAAAAAAATGATGATGATTATGATCATGATGTGAGGAGGTCACATCACTCATAAACAATTGATGGAGAATGATGCAATGAAGCCGTGAATCATTGCATCATTGCATCATTCTCCACATCTTGAATTAAGAAAGAAGACAATGAAATACAAAAATTAAGAAACCTCAATGAAAGCGTGAAGAAGAAAACTGGTGAATTGAAAAAGATCGTAAATCATGCATCAATCAAGAAGTCCAAGTTGACGATTGTAGAACCACTGCACACACCTCAAAGAAAAATTTAGGGACATCTTCATCACAAGGTTTATGACTCCTATTCTTGATTAGGATTCTTTAAGAGATGATAATACTACTGAAGATCCTAGCTCCTATTGTTTTCATTATGCTTCTAAATTTCTAATGACTGCAATGTCTTTTGGAAAATCAGATATTGTTGATGGTCCTCATGTTACTACTGATGATTTTACTCAGTCTCGTGTCATGATTGCTACTTCTGATATTTTGAGTTTGAAAACTATTATAAAAGACATTGGATTTGAAGTTGCTTCAGCAAATGGGCTATATAGAAGGGAATGGAAGCTATGGACAGGGAATTGTTGATTCTATTAAGCCCATTCTTAGGACGCGACAAAGTCCACCTTGGTTATCCTAAGATGATCTCTATGAAGAATGGTGATATATCTAGTTCTGATGAGAAACACTTAAAGCATACACCAAAGGCGGATTCCTCTCAATCAAAAGGAAACAGTTCATGAGTCTTTACTAATTTTGACTTTTTGTGAGAAGAAGCGGCTAGGGCATGAAGCATTCAAGGGAGAGAAGCGAAAACTAGAGAACAGGTCATCCACAGCTATGCCTTATCACCATTCATATTATGGGGAGCAGAGCCATTCTAGGCCTCAATTTGGAGAGAGGAGGCATTCTAGGGATCATTTTGGAGAAAGAAGGCATTATAAGCTCAACCTAGGTTCCCATATCATATCGGGAGACAAAGATGGCATACCTAGAGTTTGGCAACTATTGTGAGCATTGATTTTGGATGGATTAATGTTATAGCATGGAGCTCATCATGTGCATTCTGGGGAAATCATACATGTGTGTCTCCTTAACGGTGACATTTCTTAGGTCTTAACATTGATGATTATATGTTTATATTGACTAATGGATCGCCTTGAAGATTTATATGGGTCGTCTTATCATTGATTGTGTTTGCTTCTATTTTGGACACTATGTATGGGAAAATTCGAGCATGGGATTCTTCATTCAGCATATGACATCTTTGTACGCAAGCCCTCTTGATAGCAAATGATGGAGAATTGTTGATACCCTTAGCATTGAAGGGTACCTAATGCAACCTATTCCACATTGTATGATTATTCTACTTGAGGAGAGAAGGATGAAAAGGAGGAGCTTCTATATGATGATCTCGGTTGAAAGGCTCCCCTGTTGTAGGGGGAACTTGTTCCTCTACGTAGAACATTCGCTTACTCTAATTTCTTGATACTTGCATCTCCTTGTTGACCTCTTGCTTGACATGATGCGATCATTCTAGATTATTTTCTGAATATGTAGTCATAGTTGAGATAAAAAAGAGGAGCCAATCATTGAGCATGGACCAATACTTGTGAGGGTAGATGAAAAGTAAGGAGCTAGTACATGTCACTTTTCCACTTACATTTTGAAAAAAATGCCCTATAGAATAAGTCACATCAAGTCATTTCAAACCAATTAGCCAATCAAATGATGACAAATAGGTAGAAAAAAATATGTGACTTAATTCTCAAGTAATGGTCCACCTTGAATTTGTTTGTATTTAAAATCACCAAATTTAAATATTTAAAAATGACCCTTCCACATTATTTTAATATCTAAAACGAAATATATATAATAAGGAGAACATAACCTATTAAAGGCTATTTTTGTTTTGAATTATATGATGTTATGGTGGCTATGTGCACCCTTAAACTTGGTGTGCACCATAGTTGCCCGAGACAGGGGACGGCGGGGACGGCTAATTAAAAATATATAAATATTTAAAATATAAAGATATAGTGACTAAATTATATATATAAGCTAAAATAAAACCATTTGAGATTTGAATAAGGTGAAACTTGAACTCATAAACATCAAATACATTCCTTAATACTATAATATCAATATGTTAATGTCATAAATTGAAAATTCATAATACATATTTAGATTTTGAATTTGAGACAAGCTGAAATTTCAAATATATTATAAAATATAAAAGTAAAACCATTCTAAATTACGATTGATCAAGTGACAATAGTTGATATTCATATCATTAATCTCATAGCCAAATACACCAACAATTGTCTATTGCCAATATTACAAAAAAAGAGGACAACTACAAGTATCAGCCTAAAAATCATAATCAACATCTGAAGCAATATCCATGAACTCCTCCTCATTGGTACTAGCATCCTCGTCCTCAAAGGTAAGCCCAATCAATCCCCGTTGCACAGTATTGTCCTCCTCAACCTGCCTCGGCTCCTCGAGATCTACATCCCACCGTAATGTTGGGGTTTATTTGTACTCAAGTGTCTTGCGATCCATAAGACGCAAAGCACCGTGTCACAAACTGAAGCTTCTCCACTCTCGCAAATGTAAGCCTATTCCTCTTAACAGAGTGTATCCAACCATATGTAGACTAGTTCCTCTTAGAGGCAGAGGAGCTAGAAACCTAGGAAAGGACGCGAATGGCAAGTGGTTGCAGCAGTCCTGGAAGCCCATACAGTCGCCACCAACTCACTAGCTTCTCCTGTGCTATTGTTACCTGTCTTCCTTTGCTAATGTTTTGTACCCATCAAGTTCAGTGAAGTCGAGCCACTCCAATCTAATCTGTGAAGCCTCCTGTGGAGTATACATTTTTTTAAAAGCCGTCATAAGGCCCTTCTTCACCTCATCATCATCCAATGGGATAACTCTGCCTAGCCTCTCCACATACCATTTGGGATTCAATGCATACACAACCATATGAAGAGGAGTGTTCAACTTCTCCCATCTCCGCTGAATAATGGGTTGTATATGTTCATTATAGAACTCCAAAGTGGGGTCCCTCACCCGAATAGCTACCTTCATTTGCCCAAGCATGTTGTCAATGCACTCATAGATCTCACCAAGATTGGGGTTGTTAGAATCCCCATATTTGATGACACTAAAAACTAGAGCTATGATTGATATGATGTATTTCATATCAACCCAAAATGTTTCCCTCAACACCACTTCCTTCACTCTTTTCCCTTGATCTGTCTTGGACTCACGCCACCTAGTCCAATCGTGTCATAATCATAATTTGTAGGGGCTCCTGCAACTCAGACATCCTCTCCAACAAAATAAAATAGGATGCAAAGCGGGTGTCAACTGGTTTCAAAATTCCTTCTTTGAAAAATTTTGAAAAAGTGCCAATGATGTGTGGTGATTACATATGAGCTTCTGCACGTCCCTGGCCTCAGTTACTATCTAGTTGACCCACTGAATCTTCCCTATGTCTTTCAGTGCATTGTTCATGGCATGCACACAACATGGAGTCCAATAAATATGCCTATATTCCCGCTCCACTAGTTTGCCTGTTGCTCTGCACACATAAGTTGCATCTATGACAACCTGTACAACGTTTGAAGGTCCAACCTCCTCAATGGCATTCTTCAAAATCTGATACTGAAACTCAACATCTTTCTCGCTTCCCAGAACAATCAATTGCTCTCAAGAAGTACGGTCCATCTTTGCAAGAGACAATGATATTGATGAGAGGACGGTGTCTAATATCCGTCCACCCATCCATGATAATGCTACATCCATGTGACACCCATGTCACCTTCATCTCCTCCATCAATAGATTAAGCTTGGAATAGTCTCTATCCAAGATTGTTGTCATGAGTTTTGTGTCTCCAGGAGGCACATAACTTATACCTGCTTTTGCAACCTTAGTCATAGCCTCCTTGTAATAAGGAGAGTGGACGGCATTAAATGGAATCCCAACGCCATAGAAAAATTTCCCAATAGCATCATCTACCTCTTCCCTTGCCTTTGAATCAAACATGTCAACAACTGAATTTGGGGCTGCCCCCACGGCCTTTCTCTTCCCTCTGCTTTCCACTTTTGACACTCCAAAACTAGAACCAGCCAGAGTATTACCATGTTTGCTAGTCCTATGAGCACTCAATGGAGTCATTGGAGTGTTAGCCGTAGAACCACGAACTTCTGGCACATTGTCCATGGTATTTCCATTGAAGATTCTCACCATCTCGACTCTCTGCTCTAGTGAAAGGCCCTTACAAGTGCCAACCCCCTTTCCTGTAAGGTGCAACAAGTGTGCATTGGACCTAGTAATACTACCATACCAAGTCAATGCACATATGTTGCACTTCCATACTTTGCTCCCCCTCCAGACTTGGGGTTATCAATTATTTGGGCAAATTGTTGCAATGGCTTCTTCTTATCAAATGGTCCAATGGCAAATTTGGACAACATTTGAGAGGGGCAATTGGTAACACTACCCGTTGAACTACCATTCATGCCATTGTCACTACATTTTATGTCTCTTCTCCACTCTCCCCCATTGTGGCATCACCAACTCTTCCACGGCCACCTATCTCAACTTCCCGTTCAACCCTCTCCTACTCTAATTCATGCTCTGATTCATACTCGTACTCAGAAGAACTCATGGTGATGATTGTTGCAATGAATTAAAAACAACCATAACTATATGATTGATTGATTATAAAATGAATTAATTTTTTTAAAACGTAGCCAATATGCATTTTTAAATCGTATAAAGTATATGCGTGATTATATTGTGAATGCAAATGCAAATGCTAAAAAGCAATCCCTAAAAATGCTAATATAATATAAATTTTAAACAAGAAATAAAATGTAATTAAAAAAAACGTAACCGTTTAAATTTTAAATTTTACAACCAAACCCTATGCAAGATGCATTTTTTAAAATCTCACAAACTATATGCATGATGGCATTATGAATGTAGATGCAAATGCTAAACAACAACCCCTAAAAATGCAAATATAATATAAATTTTAAACTAGAAATAAAAATGTAATTAAAAAAACGTAACCATTTACAATTACATTGTACAACCAAACCCTATGCCATATGCATTTTTTTAAATCCTACAAACTATATGCATGATTACATTGTGAATGTAGATGCAAATGCTAAAAAACAGCCCCTAACAAATGCAAATATAATCTAAATTTAAAAAAAAAAAACTTTAACAAGTATTGTAAGCAAATAAAATTATAAATACCTCTTGTTCCCTCTTGCTCTTGCTCTTGCTCTTGCTTCTTGCTTGGTGTGAATATGAAATGAGCCCATAATGTAAATTTATAACATAAAATAGCACTTTTAGGGTTAGGGTTAGGTTAGGAATGTTAATTTTATGTTGTAAGTGATTTACAATTTAAAAAAAAATAGTTTTGAGTCTTAAAAGTGTGTTTTTAATTTTAAAAAGCGGCAAAACACGTGGGGGATGTCCAGGGCGTCCCCAACGTCCCCCACGTCCCGTGATGTTTCCTCCCCTCTCCGACGCGTCCCGTGGATGTTTCCCACCAAGTGTGCATCAGAGGAAACGTGGGGAAACGTTTCCCCACATCCCCGGACGCGTCGGGGCGTCCCAAACGTGTTAAAAATGGGGACGCGCGTCCCGCGTAGCTATGGTGTGCACAAAGACTAGCTCCTCTCCCTTAGCAACATGTATGTTAGTGTGAAGTGCCTCATTGATGTTTTGGCTAAATCCTTTGATATTTGATGAATTTTGCATAGTCTTGCATCCACCTTTGTACGTTAGGGTGGCTTATTTGACATTGTTGTCCTTGATTTATTTTTATGTGGCCTTGAGGATTGGAGATATTGTCCTTCACTACTTTGTCAACAGTTTTGTATTGTCATCCTGTGGACGACATTGATGACTTGAATTAATGATTTTATTCTTAGTTGTTTTATGGATGATTCTCTTGTTTTGATGCTCAGTTTTAGAGATGACTTCATTTGAATTGCGAAGAATGGCCTTGCTACTTGACCTACCATTCTTAGTTGCTTTGTGGATGGAATTTGATGATTTAGAGATGCCATCTCTCGCTTGGTTGGTGGATGGTTTGGATATACTGATGGTTGATTACTGCATATTTCTTGTTTTTACATCCACAGTCACCTTTCCGTGATCATACAATGCTTGGAGTCCACAGAAATTTATTTGTAGGACACTTCACGAGATGATTGTGATGAGGTATTTTGATGACACTGTTGGGGACATGATAGGCCCTTACTCTTCATTGTTTTGTATTATTCTGCATCTATTTATCAGGTTGGAAATTCTTCGGCACTAAATTTGGCTTGAAGGGGTATGTTGGTAAGGTAATCCACATCCGAGGATTGACAATGTTATAACTTTGACACATGATTTTGGTGCACAATGATCCTTGCTCTTTTAAAGATAGAATTTCTTGTTGTGCACTTCATCTTCGGTCATTTTGGTTCCTGCATATTGGGGTTGAGACTTTCTTACATGCACAAGGTTCTTTCAAGCACATTTTTCCTATCTTTGGGTGTTTGAGACTTGTTGATGTGCATTGCTATACAGTTTGTTTCGTTCGTAAACTTTGCTTGTCTCTAGAAGGTTGAGACTCCTCGATGGAAATTGGTGTGGCTTCTTTTAGCATGGACCGCCCGACTATGGAGTTACTTCTTGCAGCATATGTGACCTTTAACGGCGTTGCTTGAAGTGGTTTGTGATGTTCTATGATGGAATTTGATTTTCATTTGGTCAGCCAGCTTCTGGTTTGGTGTTGCATCGATTACTCTGAGGCTTTGGTGGTCCCTTGGCTCTCGGGCAAGCCCCTTTGTGTTCAGGTAGGATCACAATAGCTCCTTTGTTCTCCATTGGTTCGTGGTTGTCATCTCAAGCTTCAGGTTTGTGTGGAGTTTGAGGATGTTTTTCCTTCAATGCTTTCATATTACTCATCTTGTAGTGTTAAGGACCAAACTCTAGGACAGTGAGTTGGATTTGTTGGATCTGTCGGTTTTCATCTATTGTTCTTGCAGAGTGTTGATGATCCTTAACTCTTTATGTTTGAATGTTGATCCCCTCTAAGAGTTTGATGTTGTTCTCGTTTCAACCTTAACTCTATGCTATCTATGGCCCCACAAACATGATCCAAAGGAGTTTGTTGGGAGAGTCCTGAAACTTTCAGATCTGACCAATAATGATTACAAGTGGATTACCAAAGAAGAATCCATTGCCATCCTTCATGGAAGAACATGAAAGCTTCCTTTACATATTAAGCTAAAGGAAATTTTAATGGAAGCATATACTAGTTCAACGTGTGTAATGGCATATAAGTGTGCAAAGAGATTGACATACAAGCATGAATGAACATGCAGATACATATACATATATGTATGCATGCATATGTTTCTCGGTTTACCAAAATTTTGATAATTACAGATTTGAGAACATCAAAATTTGAATTTAATCGAAACACGCATTGCAATTCAAATACTCGTTACAAAATCTCAACAGACCTCCTTAACACCAAGTGCATAACTTTGATGCTCAGCACTCCCCTGCTGTCGTAAATCAAAGTCTTTAATCACTCTCTGCAAAATTATAAATCATCCTACATTACTGGAAGGCTGGAACTTAGAAAATAGGACATATCAAATTACCAATCAAAAAAATACAAGCCAAAGAACAAAATAGCAGGTAACATGCAGGTTCTTGTCACATGCCTCAGAAAGTGAGCCTCTGCAACCTTCGCCAAGAAGCGTGATTCGCCCTGTATCACATTCCACAATAAAGTGAAGAAATAATAGTGCCATTCAAATCCTGCACAATGTCAGACTTTTGTTTTCTTGAGTAGATATCAAAATCTTTTTCTTCATATGAGCTCTTCATAAAAAATTAATTAAACCACAAGATCCAATGTAGTAGAAAAAAATTAAAATTGCAAAAAAATTAAAACAAACGTAAGGGTGCAACACAGCAAGCAGAAATTTAGATTAACGGAAATGCAGAACATTAAAAATGGAAAATCAATTATCATTACATTTACGGAAAGGTGCACCAATATCAAGATGAATCAGTAAGCACTTCCAATATGAGCTCAAAATCATTTTCTTCATATGAGCTCTTCATATAAATTTAATTAAACCAAAAGATCCAATGTAGTAGAAAAAATTTAAAATTGCAAAAAAAAAACATAAGGGTGCAATACAGCAAGCAGAAATTTAAATTAACAGAAATGCGGAACATTAAAAATGGAAAATCAATTATGATTACATTTACAGAAAGGTACCACCAACATTAAGATGAATCAGTAAGGACTTCCAATATATACTCAAGATGGTCTGCAGGAAAAAAATCACTTTAAATAGAGCTGAAAATAACAAGAAAGCTCCACTGGGGTGTTAAGGAGCTAACTCAACTTCCATCGGAAGGTGATGATGGAAAAGACTCTCTGTATATTACACTGATGGGAAAGATGATGACAGCGTATACTAATGCAGACCATTTGTTATCTAGTTAGATGTGAATCCCCGCAAATCCTTTAGGATAAAGTATCTCCAGAGTGCAAAAAACCATGGGATTTCAAAAAGATATTATTTCCTAGTAGATTGCCAGAAATTCTTAGGATTTGAAAATGTCTCGTGTTGTGACTGAATATTCGGTGGTTGCCACAGGTTGATGTGAGCCTTATCTTTGGCCCACAAGGCAGCAATAGACATCTTATATCATGCTCCTTATATCCTTATCCCTACTATGCACTTATTGAAATTGTTTATTTTTCTTGTGTCGCTAGCACATAACCAAACTTTGATGGATGATTACACTATAATGGTTTGCAAAGTAATTTGGATTTAACCGTCACTCCTGATTTTTAGATAGTCCACCTACACTAAAAATTCAAGAACCCCATCATATGTTAAACCCATTTTCAGAAAAGATATCATTTCTCTGTATATGAATGCTAATGCGAACATCAGTCCTAACCCATGTGGGAAGAAGACTTCAACATGGGTTCTGCTCAACAATTTCACGTCCTGTTTTTATTACTTTCCTATTATATAAGGTAATATAAGCATGTTTTTCTACAATACAGTACTCAGCAAAGTATAAAATTAAGATGACTGCCACAAATTTTGGGTTATTTATATAAATGTCTGTTGGATGACATCCTATGACTGTTCAACCTACAAGCCCATTACAGATGGACTGTGATATTAGGTAGGTCTGCTAAAACATCCTTTGGTAGCATTAGATCGCTCAGATCAACTGAAGGTTCAGTTTTGACTCATACAACTTCAACATCTTCAAATATAGGCACTTCACATATCTTTTTATTTGATGAGAAAAATATTTTGTATAAATAAAAACTAAAAAGACATGAGATTACAAAAATGCAGAAATAAGTTCTGGTATTGTGGACATTTTTGTGAAACTCATCTAGGAAACCATGAACCAAGTCTAGCTAAAAACATATTACAAAATTATTCGACTTTGCCCATTCCCTAGAAGTGAGTTATTTGTCCAATAGGAAATATGGATTTCATAGAACTAATGACAAGTCAAAATGCTTCTTCCAGCCTTCAAAAAAAAAAAAAAAAGAAAGAAGAGCTACAAATGTTATGTCCATGATATTTTCTTGAAATTTTGACATGTTCTTGACCAATCTCAACGGAACTCCTTGGTATTTACATGAGGACCAACTATAAATGCTAATGAGAATTGAAAATGCGCCGAGCATACAAGGTATCTTTACGGTGTAGAATAGCAAATCAATGAAGGAAACTATTTCACATGAGATTATGAAATTAGATGATTTGTCAAATTCTGTACAATGTAGTATGATGAATGCTTGATTGCACAATACAGTTTTCATCCATTGTACCGTGTTCTGACCTATACTGTATTCGAAATTTGTAACTTGCGATCATCCCAATTGATTCTCACTAGATAGATTTCATCTCTAATTGGCCATAAATATTGAAACGGATTGAACTTTGCTGTTTTTTTAATTTTATATTAAAAACTAAAACAAAACAATTCTCAAGAAACCTTTCCGAGTCCCATTGCTCCCCAGACACTTCTCTCTCTCTGCCCTCCACTCCCACATCCCCTCTCCCCACTCCCTTCACACCTGCCCCCTCTCCCGCTCCCTTCACCGCCTCACTGCCTCCCCTCTCGCCCCAATCCCAGCCACCTGTTTCCATCATATTCTCCATTTCTCGTTTCTAGTAACACAATTTTAATCAATATTCAAGCAAGACTTGAGAAGTGTGCAGAGACAAAATAATTTTATCAAGCCATGGTAAGAAAGAAAGAAATTATATTAATGTCCACGAATGACCAAAAGTTGGTCAATGGGACTCGAGAATACATCCAATTACAATAGAAAGTGCTAGGGTAAAAGAACCCTAGGATCAAAGACTAACTAAAGCACTGAAAATAAACAAGGGTAGACCCAAAGCAGTGAGTAGAGATTCACAAGGATTGTACAAGTTAAGAGGCATATTTTAAAGAAAAATAAGCTATCTTTAGAAATGAATTTAAGCATGTGTTATTAGTTATCTTGTAAGGAAAATTTTGGAGGCATGTTGGTGCAGTGGTGGTCAAGAGTTAAATAGAAAAACCAACCACTTGCGGTTTATCAAAGTGCAGAGACAAGTATGGAAGATCAGGTTTTATTGACAACAAGCTTCTAGTTCATTCATAAGGAGAAATGGAATAAACAGAGACTCCTTACAGACTTCTGTGCAGGGTAGATTGCTTACAATGCACATAAATGGACCGACATGGGCCTTCTTTGCTGCACACTCCTACTTCACTCTCAACCCCTATTATGGCCTACTATTGATCTTGCAGGCTCTTAATCTCGAAACAAAACCAAACTCAACTAGAGTAGCCCCTAGCTCCAAAATTGAGCTCTACATCTTCGCAAGAACGCCAAATTAGCTATCAAACACTTAAGCACACCTCACATGCAAGAATGTGCTACAACAAGAAGCAAGTATGGTGGCGTAAAGCAATGCAAATTGCCACTTGAATGCTGAGAATGCACACATTACAAGATTAGTTCAGAAGCAGTCCACAAGCAGCTGCAAATCCACTTGCATGTTGTCAACTCCTGCTCCATTCTGCACTACCTGACATAAACAGCCATTACAAGATCATTCGCACTTCAAACCATTGATGAAGTCATCTAATGTAACGCACAATCAAGTGGACTTGCGTATCACCCCAAGATCTCCCATGTCCATTGGATCTCTAAAAGCAACGGCCCACAATGATAATTAGTCTCTTGGGTTTACATAGTGTAATCCACAGTGGGTGCAATGTTCATAGAAGTGAACCGCACAAATAACTAAATACTAAAAAAGGTTGAATTTGTTCTAAAAGGTGCAAATTCACCTCAAGGATGTTGTACACAGTACGATTGTTCAAAATACCAAGATCCAAGGTTGCTAGGCGAAATTCTCACCGTGCTCATTGAATTTTGTGGAAAAGGCAAAAGCAGCTGCGCAACAAAAACTTAGGTGCAAAAACCTCATTTCCATCGACTCAACTCAAAATATTCACCCAAAACACCACAAAACACTGAAGACAGTAATTAGGAACAAAGAAAAGTGTGCAACACACACAAATGCACAGACCTTACAATAACAAGCACTTACTTTGGTTCATGTTGATTTTTTCTTAGCAGGCAGACTCCAGCAGTATTCAGATTGCTTTCTTTTTAGCTGAAGAATTCTTTGAATGTTTGCATACTACTTTAACAACATATATGGCAACATTATAGATTTTGGCAAAAAAATATTATGACGTTTGTTTAGATGGATTGGATTTGTGTCTTTCACCATGTTATCTGGTCATAAACAATAGTTTCCGGTTGGCAGCATGTCTGTTAGATCCATTCTTGCCATCGGACAAGTAGTCCTTGTCATTCTTAAGGATTTGCTTTCAAGAGTATTTATAGTTAATTTCAAAGATGCTTTCTTCCAGTTTTGAAGAGGATATCATTTCTATTTCCCTGATATATTGGTCACCTTTTTCAGGGTTGGTCTTGTCCCTGAGGATCGGACAAATTTGATTATACTTTTCAAATTGGCAAACAGGCCTTTCAAATACTTTGGGAAGTCTTCTGAAGTGGCAATTTTATTTTTGATTGATTAAATTCCATTTTTCGATCTAAAAAATTACACCAAGGAAAGGAATCTCCAGAAATAAATGGTATTCTAAGAAATGAATGACGAAAAGAGAATGTAAACGTATTCAATAAACATTCATAAAACATAGAACTGTTCCTAAGAAACAAACCATGTTTATTTCTATTTTTGTGGGCCATTCTTGTATGCAAGCATGGTCTTCCTTGATTTTAGTATGCTGACTTTCTTTATATCAAAGAAAAAGATCTATAATCATATAATAAAAATAACCATCACTGAAATTTACCTTTCAGCTCTACTCCACGCTGAAAAGTTTCCTTTTTTGAGCCATCTTTAGCTATCCCCATATCATTTGTTGCAATTCCAATCACATTTTTAGAACTTTTATCATACAGAACCTAGGTACAAAGTCCTAATTAGGTCAGCAATTATCTTTTGAAATATATTTTGTGAATAAATTTATACGTATTATTGATACTACCTCACTAGCAGCAAAACCTGGATAAATTTCAACTCCCAACTCCTCAGCTTTTGAGCCAGCCATCGGACAAGCTCACTTAAGCTATAAACAAAAGTCAAATAGTCAGTCTGCTTATCTAGTTTTTCCTGAATAATTCTGCCTAACTGTGCTTGAGCCATCAAAGACAAACTTCCCAGAGAGAAATTGGACAGTAAAAAGGATGCAATCCTTCAGACAAATTACAGATGATAGATAAAGACAGCATGCAAAATTACAGCTGCAACAAAAAAGACAGGAATGACATCAGAAGGAGAAATTTTAGTATCAGGTATCTTGGAGATCAACCTTATAACGTAATTTCCCTTATTACTGACGGGTGATGGAAGAGGAAAAGCATGATTTTCTGTCAGGAACCAAAACTTGTCAGAAGAAACAGGTACTCTAATAGGAGCCTACATACAAATGAAAATATAGGTGTCAGATTGAGATCATTGTTCAAATAAGATAGTTAAAAAAATAAATGTGCAAACCAAGTCATAAGCAATGGAGCAAGCATCCTTTAAGAAAAATATATAGAAGGACCAAGGATGTATTGTAGCCCATTGTCATGTCCTACCGAATGAAATATTACTGTAGGCTCCTTTTTTTTATTAGAGTCTGGACTAAATGATAATGAAGTTACTGAAGGTCATGGAAATTGGAAATCTATCTATGCCCAATGTTTTCCACCCCCTACAGTAAGATTAACCCCATTAGAATATTTCCCACACCCACATTGAACAATTACTAAAGCTTTCATGACAATTACTCACACCTAATTCATACAAGTGTGTGTGCAACTGCACATATTAAATCCAACTTTTTTAACTCCATACCCTCCAGACACCTCGCTTCTATTGCTTTTCAATACTTAAAAAATTGAGGGTGTTCAGATTCACACCCTCTTGGAATTAAAGAAAAAAAAATTGCACAAAAGGTCTCCTATCATAAACGCCCATGATGCAGGTATTTAAGGCAGAAAACAATATGAAATTATACACAAATAGAACAATGAACACAGAACAGAAAACTATTACCTACAATCTATCATGGCCATCATCATAATATACAAGAAAACAAACAGTATGGGCATAAAATGTCTTTGTTATTAATTAACATGATGTACACGATCTCCAATCATGTCTGATTCAAGTATGAATTAAGAAATAGACCTCAGATTCTCGGTCCTTTACTGATAACTAATACAAATGTTGGGAAGTTAGTGTGATGGTTGATCCCAAAAGTCCCGTCAACGAGAACCCCAAAAGTCAAAATTAAATTTACTCATACGTAGGAGTGATGACACGTTATAATCATGCTATATATTCTACCATGGAATATACAATGATGGTGACAAACAGCACACAAAACATCTATCCCCTATTCAAATTTGTTCATCCCTAATGACTCCAACCGGTGGAATGTTGGGAAGTTGATAGTAGAACTGAAATCATTGCACATTGAATTGTACCACAATGGAGTCAATGGTGGAACTGCCATTGGCAGAGGTTTCATCAACAATATTAACATTGTTACCACTCTAGGAATGTGAAAAGAAGAAGTAATAGAAGGTGATGGAAAAGTTGAAAAACTTCCCTTCAACCACTCACTCTTGAGTCAGCAACTCATTCCTTTTGTTAATAGGCTTTTGGATCCCATCATCTTGCACCTGTTCTATCAAGCGACCATAGAGATCTAATCTGGGATCATTCCGAACTGAAATCGTATGGATAGGGCCCAACTATTCTATTGACACCCCTATCTATATATCTGCGAGTGGTTTGATAGATCATATCAAACCGGCAAATAGGTCTGATTTTCCTCTGTTGATTCCTCTCCCAGATCTCTCTATATGGATGGCCGGGGGTGACGCCCCTATGCACTCGGCCGGCCGATAGGCCGAGGGCTACCACACCCCAACCGCTTGACAATGCATTAAGCACTACATTGTTCCAATATCGAGCATTCTTAAAGTAGTGACTGAACTCCTCTTTGTTGTGCCTGGCATCCAGATAGAAATTGTGAATTTTCTCTATCAATGCCACTACCCTATGTTGCCATTCTACCACATCGGCTTCTTGACCATGTCGACTAACCTCAAATTCATTTGTGGCCAATGCCTAAATATATCAGCCCAATCACTAGGCTTTACACCAAAAACAGAGGCTAGCGAAAATTTGTTGTTTCCATGTCCATTACCCCTTTCACCACAAGTACTATCACTATTACAGTTTGTGATGTCGTCGTCATAAGTTGCAACAGCAAGGACTACTCTAGTTGTTGTCGATTTTGTTGTTTGGCCATATGTGTCCTACCAATACTTTGTGAGCTTTTCTTAGGAATCCCTAAATCTATTCTTACATCACACAATGAAAAAGGACTTTGTCAATTCCCATCATGTACATCAAATCAGTAACCAATTGAAAAGACATTGTCTTGGCAATGATTGTCTTTTCAATGATTTTCCTTTGTTCTTCCTTGCTCGTGTCTTTTGGGAAATCAATCGTCAATAGAAAATTTCCCGTGTTCTCTTACCATAAAGCCAATAGCTAGGGACAGTATTTTTGTCAAGAAATATGTCTAATAGCTCATCGTACCTTGTTTGTGACAGGTGATCAGCAATAAAGTGGTCCTTCAGCAATCTGAATATAATTTTGAAACCTTGCAACAGCAACAGCTACCTGGCTCACGTGTCCATAAATCACTAGTTTGTTGACTTGATATAGCAGAGCCTCATGGTGCACATACAAGACAGGATTGGCAAATGGGTAGTGTCTGAAACTTTGAATAGAACACAACATCCCTGAGGCTTCACTCTTTGAGGTGCTATAGTTCATCTTTTCCTGCAACAATAGCCTATTGGTGAAATTGTTAGGGTCATCTAAGTGTGAACTTGATAGCAAAATTGGTTGGGTCGACATGCACATTGAATTCCTTGCTAAACCTAGGTAGGATAGTATACATGCACCAAGAAGTCTCAAGTCTTAAAAAATTCTGTTGACAATCCAAATGAACAACACCCATGATCAAGACATCAAGTAGGTATGTCAAGGCAAAGTTCTTCATGAATGTCTGAGGAAGGATTTCATAACATCTATTTCCTCAAGCAATTTGATATTGTGGATGTTTGAGTCAAGCTTGACAGACAATAAGCTCCAATAACTTTCCAAGCACATAAATAAGTACTTTCTTGGATTCAAGGGCAGCATTGCTTATTGAAGCAACAGCCGACATTCCTCTAACACTCTAAAATGTGTTCTCGCTTCCCTATTGATAAAACAGTTGTGGCAAACAATTGAAAGCTGCTCACCATCATCTTATAAAATATATGCACAGTTATTCAGTGGAATATAGCAAGGCAAATACATATTCCTAATGCATCCTATTGTGGGCATAGATGCAACTCTTAGTTATTGATGGCATCTTCAGTATGTCTTCCTCTACAATATAATATGGTTATATACAATAACCCCGTACAAAAAAAGAATACATCTCATGTTCAACCACCTCCTCAAAAATGAAGTCATTAAAAGGAATAGGGAAAAGGAAAGGGATTTTGATCATTACCGATTTCAATCTCTTAAAATCAACACATGTGAATCCGATTCTCTTCCTTTAGGCTGAAAATGATGGCAGAGACCCACTCACTAGTACTAACTTGGAAAATAATGCTTGCCAATAGCATCTTGTCAATCTCAACATGTACCTCCTCAATATACTTTAAATTTATTTTGTAGGTCTTCTTGACAAGATAAGCCTTCAATATCAACATGACCTAGTGCACACATAGTTGTCCTCACACACCCTTTCGGTCCTTATAAGTCCATGCAAAAACATCTTTATGTTCCATAGTATTCAAAAAGTTGTGACGTTCAATACAAGGTACCAAGCATCACCAAAATGGATTACCTATAGAGCATGGTCAATTATCATATTAGCATTCACCGTCGTCAATCCCATATACCATATGCTCTCGGGAAACACATGCATAGGCCACCATCAATTTCAGCATTCCCAAACACAAAGTTGATAAAAAGGGATAAAGCACACTTTTAGTTTGTATATCTTCAACCAAGCAAGACATTGACCGTTAGGATTGTCACCAAAGATCGTCATCCCTAATGTTGATGGTTGGTTATATTCCACTGTTGTAGATGATGTCAATGCAAAGGCAAGATAAATGAAAAATATCATAGTCTACCGCATGCCAATGTAGTAGAGTATTATCTCGAATACTCATTGTCCTTGGAACTATGTCCCGAATGTACCTCCTCGATATACTTTGAATTCGTTTGTAGGTCTCGTTGACATGCCAAGCTATGGGTACCAACAGGACTTAGTGCACATATAGTCATCCTCATGCACCCTTTAGATCCTTATAAGTCCATAGGAAAACATCTTTATGATCCATAATATTTGAAAAGTTGTGACCTTGATCAAGATAGCCAATCATCACCAAACTAGATAACTCAAAGCACATTGTCGGTTATAAGATTAGCATTCACAAATCAAGCCCATATACCACATGCTCTCATTTTCAAAAACTCATGCATAAATGCACAACATTCCCAAACACAAAGTTGATGAAAAGGGATAAAGAAAACTTTTAGTTTGTATATCTTCAACTAGGAAAGACATTGACCATTGTGATTGTCACCAAAGATTGTCGTCCTTAATGTTGACGACTAACTATCTTCCACTGTTGTAGATGTCAACCACAAGTCACCTTAGGTGTCTATGTCAATGCAAAGGAAAGATGAGGAAAAATATCATAGTCCACCATATGCCAATGTAGTAGAGTATTGTTTGAATACTCATTGTCCTTTGAACAATGTCCCAACTAGAGTAGTCTCATCAAACAATTAAGAATCCCAACATTAGTTCCGTAAGGCATCATATGTCAACTTCAAAGTGAAATAACAAGAAAATCCATAATGAAAGTGCATCCTCTTATCTATACACATAGGCAGCTAATACTCCCAAGGATTTAATAGGAAGCTGATTTGAAATCATCAATTTCGAACTTGGTGATCACAATGTTAGTTTGTTCAATTTCCTCCGTGTTCCTTCCAACAACATATTCACCCCTAAGCCATGTCTACCACATTGATCACCCTCCAATTGAAAATATCCATGCATACCAAAATAAGAGTATCCCCTTTGATCAACTATGTTGTTGGGTTCAATATTAAATATTTCTTATTAAACACTCAAACATCTTTGGGTGGGCTACTAGCTGAGGATGACATGTAATTCTCAAATGGCAATCATAAGATCCTTGATATTTAGTAGAATTGAATTGTCCACTTTTTGTCTTGCAATAACAAGGATATGTGATTGGAGAGACATAACCATTCTCTCTAGCTTTAACATCTTTTGTGACAGCTCATGTGCCTTGTTTACATTTGCTCACACTTCTTTAATCGCCACCTTCTGAATTTCTTTCCACACATCCAAAACCCTTTTCCTTTCCACAATATGATCTAAATAAGTTATCTCCCTCACCTAGATTCTAGAAACAACCAAATTGGATTCCTTCATTGGCCACTTTGTGCTTGAGGCAATTATGGTCGTCATAATCCCTTGACCCACGCCATCGATAGCTTATTCATGAGTTTGTATTTTGTTGGCTGGGACAATCTCTTGCAAGACGGCCCAAATACATGCCCAACCCAAAATTATTGGTTGGTCTTTGGTGCCTTGCTCAACCTACATGCAATCACCACCTATCTCATCTCGTCACTAGCCCTATTAAGAATTCCAAAATCTAATACTATTGGCTTCTTAGAGGATGGCACATTTTCCAATAGCAAATGTGCTCTTTTTTGTTCTTAAAATTAAACAAGTAATCCTTCACAACAAGCCTATTTAGTTTGCAATACTCACAAAAATAGTTGCTCTAGTTGTTACACTCGTACACCCTTCATGTGACACATGACGACAGCTTTTTATCTTTCTTAATTTCTTCCTTCATGTTCTTGAACACTCTCATCAAATCCTTCCTTAGATTAGTTATGGATGCAGGTTCTGTCAGATCTTCATCATGGTCATCAGAGACACTTTATTTCTTTGTTCTAACATTGTTTTTATCTGTGCTTTTCAAATTCATGTCTCAATTTTAAGCATCATTTTAAGTTCTTAGCAGCATACAATTCATCTGGGTACAATATTGTCTCAAGGCTTCAAGAACCATCCATCCTTCAACGGTTCAACCAATCAACAAGAGGGTTCTCTAACTTGGATATAAATTCCACCAATCCTTGGTTGTGCACTCCTTTTATCTTTGCCTACATATTGTAAATTTCTATCACACTCTTGTCGCCCCGCAAGAACTTGATTCTTTTTTAAAGGATTTTCTTCATTTTACCCAAGTATCCAAATCAGTCTTATTTTCTTCCTTATACAAATCATCGGCTATCCCTCTTAAGGTCACCAAAAATGACATGCTAGTACCTGTCTTCAACTTGACCACTCAATGTCCAAAATCTAGATATCGATGCATGTATTGCTATAACAAAAAGGTGACGCCTATATACACACTAAAATTGCTTTACTAACCCTTTTCTTGTCAAGGAAATTGCTAGCGATTTGCATATCCCATTGGAATATTACAAGATTACGGAGAGCTCATCCAGAGCAGCTGTGACATTGTAATTGTGATTAGGTTTCCTTGGCATGCTTGAGTCCCTACATATAACACCTATAGACATATGAACATCATACTTTCCTTCCAGATTCTGTCATTTAGCCTCCCTACTGCCTTTCCTTGACCATTCCAGCGCATTTAGGCCCCTAGAACTATATGGACCATCTAAAGCTTACTACACTGGCCAAGGACTATATAGAAGTTTTATTTACTGTTTTTTCCCTAATTACAGTCTTACCGGACCAGACCAACCAATATTATTGGCCTTAGGGAATTTAAGTTAAATTTGGCATTTATATATATATACACTTAATCTTTAGCCCATTTCTGAACTGAGAATCAACATATTATCTCTACCCTTGTGCATTTGCAAAAAAACTACCAATGGCTCATTAAATCTAGGACGACAAAGGAACACTCGTGTGCGTATAGGACTTGAAGACATGGAGCTAAGGATCTATTGCAAACAAAGAGAGGCGACTTACGCATATGCACGAACATGATTTGCTAGGTTACCTCTTCCTTTCCAAAGTTTCAACCTAAGCCATCAAACCTTGCAACACGGATGTGCTCTAGACAGAGGGGGAGATCATTGTCGTCATAACATGGGAATAATGATACTGTTTTATTCAAGCTTTATTTTTTATCTATGACATATACAATAACAATGGCAAAACACATGCTACATGGCGAACTTGTCCTTTTATAAAATATGGCATAGCTCATGGTTTTGTTATTCTGCCACCAGTGCTTAGCCATGACTTCTAATGGTGTATATCAAGTTGTGTATCTTCACTGTATTTTGCACAAATATTTGAATCTTGCTTCTTAACCTTCTTGGTTCGATCGCTGCTTGCAACCACACCTTTCCCTTTCACTTATTTTTCTTTCAAAACCTTGGCCCTGAACTCGCCCATTATATCCTTGAACGCTATAGCTTAAACTGTAATTAGAGCTATAGCCAGAATGTCTCGGAAATCTTGGGCTTCACAAGCGGTGTCTAATGACCACTTTTCTTAGTCCCTAAGGTCAAACCCGTTAAATGCAAGTTGATCAAGCTCATCAAAGTCTTCAAATTCCAACCAAGTTTTAGGGTTAGAAATTCTTGAATGATTCCCAAACTACTAAGAATCTTGCTCTAACATTGGGGTCATAAAGTTGAACATCTGGATTCCTAGCCTAGACAGTAACCTTGTAGTCTCAGATGGCCCCCCTTCTCAGGCAGCTTGCCAAAATCCTCTTTGGAAAAATGATATCTTGGGCTTGTGCAATGCAAATTTAACAATTATACAGACCAAAATGTGAAATTGGAGTTGACCTCTAGCTGCAATAAACCTTCAGGCGGTGAGGTTGTGTGCTCACACAATCAGCTGGGTACCTGTAGCTGCAAAAATGCTGAAACAAACAGTTGGCCTATTGTGATCACATGGAAAGTGATGAGGCATTCTCATATGGCCCAAGTTGCACACTACTGACCTCAAATCATTTTGCTATTGCTTAAACAATTTCAGATGAACTGAAATCTGTCTGGCTATTGTGACGGGTTGGACAGTGATGAGACATCCTTATATGGCCAACTTGTACACTCCTAATCTCAAGTCATTTTACTATTATTTAAACAACCTCAAACAACCTGGAATCTCTCCCAATACGACCCAAAACTGATTCACCCAGCCTCAAATAGGGCCACCACCAAAATTCAAACAATTGGAACAAATATAAGAATGGCTAAACAGTCCCCAAGGAAGTGCTAGACAACTCAAATTTCTATCTCACTTCAAGCAACCACATTGTGTGATATGGTAACCAGGTAGGGAGATCGAGCTACTACAAGATATTGAACGACCAGAAAATAGCTATGGTGGTCCTGGACAGCTCCACTTCCAAACCCTATGACTGAAATTGGAAATAAATTCAATCTGATGAAAACTTCAAGCTGCTAGGTGGCCAAATAAAACATCTAAGAAACCTCATTGGATGGACCTCTTGTTTTATGTGACTTCCAAGGTGATGGGCATGAGAGTTTGGACATTTGAAGGTTTAACATTTGGTTTTTTGGCAAGCAAACGCTCATCTCCTACTCTAAACCTTAAATTTCTTCTTCTACACTTCTGCTACTGCAAATATAACTCTGTACAAAGTTTGTGGCAGTCTGAGTCCCCACCTTGGGTGCCCCACTCATGGGCTCAAATGTCTGGGCTCTTGTATGTCTAGGGTTAGAGGCCTGAGCTTTCGGAGATTTCAGTTTTTTCCTTTGTTTCATTTTGTAATGCTGAGTCTGATATCTTCAACAATTTATCTTGTTGTTTTTAGTGACAAACTGAAATGCATTAAATGTTTTGACAGTGCAATTGGTTAGCCATATGACCTAGATGTCCAGGATGCCTCTGGCTTCCAAGCCAAAAATCTGATTTGACTTTAATGGATTCCTGCCATCATTCTTTTTCTGCGGCAATAAAAATATTCGAAACTTGTACATTTTACTGGTGAATGATTGGCGAGGTATCAAAACCTTGGTGAAGGCATTCTTGACATTCTCCTAGCCCTTTTCTGTTTCTCAATTGCAGTTAACCTCAAACGAAATTTTATTTTCCTTGTATTCATACCGAAATTGAAACTAGAGTATACTTCTAGAAGGCTTACTGTGATATTTGAAAAATATTATTCTCTATTTGACATCCATTGCAAAGCCATATTAGATTCCTAATCAATTTTTATAGACAGAGATATTTGTATTGCAATATCAATTCTTTGCACTCACATGCCTCTAGTTAGTTTCATAAATTCTCTCTCAAGAGTTAACATAAAACTGCTTATCTTTTTGGTACTGCTCGATCAGGAAGTTGATTTCTGTTTGCCAATGTAGTCACCAGGGAGACATTTGTGCCTCTCTTGTCAATTAATTGGCATGATCATAATCCCACAAGTTCTTGTATTAATCAAATTAAAATAGGTTTCCACTGGCCCTAGGATTGTAGGACAACTATTGGTACCAAACATTTGCCTCTCATTCTAAATGTGTTGAAACTAAAACAATACATTAGTTAGCCCTTCAGCGATGAATCTTGGTTTTTCAAACATCTATTTTGATCCTTTCACTTTCCCTCTTAAAATCTCCTTCTTTGAGAGAATACTGATTGCCTTTAAAAGGGGATGGTTTTCATTTACTAAGGAATTTCTATTTTGTACCATTGTATTTCCAGAGGGTGAAACATAAAATTCTGCATTTACAAGAGAGAAATCTACCTAGAATTGCGTGAAAAATAATCAAACATCACAATTAGCACGTTTTGAGGTCATTTTTCCCCTTTCCTAAGGCAGCCAAACAAAAAGATATTAATTTTGGAGCCTCAACTAATTTTAAAACTATTTCCTTCACAATTTTAGATCACCTCACATTTATCCTGTTTTAAATTATCCTAAATAATTAGACCCAACATATTGTGTGTGTGTGTGTGTGTGCCAATTCATAATCAAAAATTCAGATTAGCTTTCATATGTATTCGAAATCCATACCCCTGTTCTTTCCATTCTGGGATAAGCTCGTTTAAAGCACGAGGTTCAAAAACATTTCCTGATAATATATGGGCACCTGCAAACAAAACAATGTGCAATCAAAAGGGTTACAGAATATTGCAGAGAAAACAAATCATCCCATTATAGAGCATTGAATAAATTCTTCGACGTAGATCAAATGTTTTTGGTCAGGATAGAACTACAGTGGGACAGAGACTGCACCTTATTTTTGCTAAATAGACTATATCATTAATAGATCTCTCATTCAGATTCAATAATGTTGTGTTTGTCCAAAATTAAAGGCAGGGACAAAGACTATACCTTATTTTTGATAAATAGACTATTTCATCAATACATCACATATTGAGATTCAATAATGTTGTGTTTGTCCAAAATTAAAGGCAGGAACCACTGCATCAGATTAGCCCTATTAACATTTTCAGATGTGAAAAGCTATGCGGGAGCCAAACTAGATACTTATCTCATATTACTTTCGTTTACATTTATTACCAACACTCGCATAAACTTCTCGTGCACATAAAAGAAAATATTTGATCAGTTTACTAATGAAGTTGTCTTGAACATACGGAACAAGATGTTTTACACAGACATACAACTGACACTGCTGTTTCCAAATCCCAACAACTCTATTTACTCACCAAAAATACTTTCACAAATGATTCCTATTATTTTTAAGGACTTACATAGAGATGCTAGGGAATTACCAGACAAAGTAGCAGATTTGAATTGTGGAAGTGGAGTTAAATAGAACTCTGCCCGGGAAAAGCATTTTCTTACTGTCTGCCCCATAGAAGTTTGAAAGTGGCTCTAAGAATCCTACAGCATCCCCTCTCTAGAATTTGATGGTTAAAAATATTGGCACAAATTTTGGGTATTGCTTTGACAGAACGGAACACTTAGTTGTGGCAGTCTGGCCGAAAAGACACTGATTTAAACATACGCTTACCCAGCATGTTGTAATCAATACTAAAGTGCAGAGATGAAGATATCTATGTAACTCGTTTCCAAGTATATGAAAAAGCAAAAACATACCCGCTCTGCTCTTTAGTCTGATTACAATTTTTGGGTATATTGCTTTTAACAACATAGGATTAAAATGGCTTGTTGGCAATGGAAGTCCATTTTAATATACCACATTTTCTTACTGTCTGCCCATAAAAGGTTGCGACTCTAACAATTCAACAGCTTCCCCACTCTAGGATATATATATATATATATATATATATATATATATATATATATATATAGTTTTGACAGAATGGATCTCCTTGGACTAATATTCTGTCAAAACAATATCCGAAATGATGGACACACATTTTAGGTATTGTTATGACAGAATGGATCTCCTAGTTGTGGCAGCTTAGCAGAAGAAGACTCTGATTTAAATATATGCTTACCCTGTGTGTTGTAATTAATACTCAAGGGCAGAGAGGACCATATCTAACGTAACTTGTTTCCAATCAAAAAATTAAATGATCGAGCGAAAAATTACCCACTTCTGCCCTTTAGTCTGATTAAAAATTTTGGGTATATTGCTTTTAGTAACATAGGACTGAAATCGCATGGCCTAAACCAAGAAACCAATAAAAATAAAAAATGAATAAGCAAAAACATACCCACTTCTGCTCCTTTTTCCACAACACAGACTGAAATGTCCTTATCTTTCTCTCTACAAATCTGTTTGAGTCTGATGGCTGCAGATAGCCCAGCAGGGCCTGCGCCCACTATCACAACATCATATTCTAGAATCTCTCTAGGTGCTTCCAAATAGGCCTCTGCACTGAACCCTCTAATCGGGTCTCGTGATATATGCCCAAAAACGGCTTGAGAAGAATACAGGGAATTGTTCCGCCATCATTACAGATGGTTTGTTTTGTGCCATAGGAATACGGATTTTTGATTATATGCAAGAGAGCAGCCCTTGCGGAGCTTGATCTGAATCTGCTAGAACAAAGTCTATTCATTGCTCTGTAGTCTAACTACAATTGTTTTTATGTTTATTTTTTTGGGTGGATGGCTAGATGGATAGAGAAGCCTATGACACAGTAAATCCGGCCATTTTTGTTTTCTAAATTGTTGGAGTGAAGTGAAACGATTTGAATGTGGATGAATTAAAAATGAGCTAATTTAACAGAAAATGGATTTGGGTTGTTACAGTTGGCGGCCATATAAAAGGGTAGGGATACGTATCAGAGTCTTAGATTTTTCTGATTTTTTGAAGGAATGAAATAAAGATTTTAATGACGTCTACAACACTAAAGAGTCTAAGGGACTAAAAGAAACGGAGACATTAAGCTGATTTCAAACTCTGTGCAATATCATCTTTCCTACTGTGAATCTTGAGCACAAAACTAGCGATCCTTTGAAGTTTTGTTTCTTCAAATAACTCATTTAAGTTGTCCACTTTTAAATCGTTTTCGTACTGGATGCGGATATCATCATATGTTGAGCACTCCATAATGAAATGTCATTTTGTTTCAACAACCCCTTTACTGCAGAAAAGACAAGTTCTCCTTTCCCAATCCTCTTTGGGAATAGTCCATCTACCGGTTTCACAACGAAGATGATGTGATCCGGTCCTCAACTGAGCCACTAGAATCCTTGCCTTACCTTTGATAATTGCCCCTAGATAAGCTTTTTCATCATGTTCCCAAGTGGGGTTAAAATCTTTGATATATTGTGCTTTCTTACGACCAATCTGCTCTGTCCACATGGCAGTCCTAAACTTCTCCATCACATAATTTTTTATTTCCCTGTTGTTGTTAGGACACTCCTGAAAATTGATGCCCCATTTGTTGTTTTGTTTCATCCAAGTTTTCTTTCTGCGCTCTAGATTATCCTCTATAACCATTTTGGGCCAGCGATGATTGTCCATGCTTTCAACTTTTTTCAAATAGCTTATCAACCGAGTTATTGTCGAAGCTTCCATCGGGAAGATACCCGCTTCAGCCAACAAGATCTCATAAGGGACTGTTGATTTAACTTTAAGAGTGTTTGTGATTAAATGTTTCTGGATTCTTTCTAATTGTCTCCATCCATGCTTTGACATGCTACTTCCCCAAACCTCACAACCATAAAGTGCCACCGGAGTAACCAACAATCCAAAGAGGGTTTTCTTAGTTTTCCAATCCCAAAGTTCAACTTTCCTACACCTATTTTGAAGTAGGTAAGATGTTTTCCAACCTCCATGTATCCTTTTTGCTCTACATGTTTCCCAACTCATCTTGTTGTGAAAAACAATCCCAAGATATTTATATTCTGTAACAATTTCCAATGGATTCCCCTAAAAAAACAAGTTAATTTGTTTCTCTTTCCTTTTTAGGGAAAAAAACATTATTTTTTTTTGCTAATGTTCACTAGCATCCCGACTCACTGGCAAAAGGATTCTAAAGCTTTTAGATGCTCCTGCAATCCTTGAGTTGTTGTTGAGATTGGGATAAGATCATCGGCATATAAAAGTAGCTTCACCACATACTCAACCAACTGTACACCCCCATCTTCGGCTTTAAGTAACCATTCTTCAAGCTTGTCAATGTATAAACCAAACAAAGTGGGAGAAAGAGGGCAGCCTTGTTTGACCCCAATGTCACTACCAAAACATTCAAACATACCTTCTCTAGTTCTAATTTTAGCTCTGACCTGCTCATAAAGTCTATGCATTGCTGCTCTAAACTCGTCTGGAATCTCAAGTTCTTCCATTCTGTTCCAAAGTTTGTCTCTAGGAACCGTGTCAAACGCTTTCTTAAAATCAACAAAACAACAAAAAGCTTCATCTCCTTGGGTATCCCATACCTTTTCAATCAAGTGCCTAAGAGTGATGCAATGATCAATGGTTGAATGTTTAGGTCGGAAGCCTGCTTGTCCTTTTACTCTTTTGCCCTCTCTTTCTGCCCTGTTGTGATTCTATGCTCTATCATGCCCCCAAATAACTTACCAAACAAAGGATTGATCATAATGGTGCGATAGTTAGAAGGATTATTGATGTCCTCACTTTTAAATAGAGGAATAACAACACTAGTCGTCCACTCTAGTGGGAACCCAACCTGAGTTACATCATTGAAAAAATTTCTGATATGCAAAGTGAGCACCTCAACCCCCCACTTAAAAATTCAGCTTGTAACCCATCAACATCTTGTGCTTTACCATTTGCTAGATTCTTTATGCCATGTTTGATGTCGTCCTCCGAAAAAAGCTCAATCAAGTCTGAATTATGGGAGGAATATCCTTCTGTTGAGACCGCTCATATAAAATCTTCGCATATTCTAACCAATGAGCTTCTGTGATATTGTTTTCTATGTGTGTTTTCTTTTGTTGCAACTCCCTCCAAAATCCTTTGGGATTGTGCTTTCCAAGAGAAATTAATTCTGACCTTCTTCTATTCACATAGCTTTCTTTTTTGTGTTGAACCAATCTCTCATATTTCTTTTTATTTTCTTTGTTCCCGTCACTTTCCCTCATAGCTCTCTTGGCAGCCTTACAATCTTCGTCATACCACGGATTGGTTGGAAAAGTATTTGCAGCTCCCTTTCTAGGATTAGATCTTTTGCAAGCACTTAATGCCTTGTGGATTAAAGGTATCAATAACTTACTACAAACATAACCCCTTGTCCCCTTGGGCGTATTGCTCTCTAAATCATTTCTTGTCATCTGAAATTGTTGTTCAAGGGCAGCCACAAAGATTTCCTAATTTTCTTTATTCAAAATGATTTTGCCTTGTTTTGGAGATGTCTCTTGCATGTGATGGCCTTGTTTTCCTTGTTGCTGATTTGAAATGGTATCAAGCTTGATCAAGAGAGGTTTATGATCAGATTTGAGCTCAATAGGACAATCTCCAATTTCAAACTCGAGCAGCCTACAAATAGAACTTTGAGTGCATATTACATAGTCCATAACACTTTGACCATTGTAAGTTTTGCAAGTGATACTGCCAGATCTAGGCCAAGCCTCGTTGATAACAAATCACAACACCCCTGAATGTCTGCAACTCGATGGGTTGAGACTTTCAATGTGATTGCATAACATGGAGCATCTCTCAAAGTGTGGGACTTTGAAATCGAGAGAGCTCTCCAAATGAAGGCCGGTTCATATTCCTCTATTCAAGTGCACACATAAAATTGCAAAGGATCTACTCTAAAACCTATTCTAACTTGCCAAGGAGACAGGGTTAAGGAGATTCAAGAAAATAAAACCTAATCTATCAGAGGTGATGCACCAAAGGAATGACGAAGACTTGCTTTGTAATAAACACAAACCATAAAAATTTGCAATACAATCACCATCCACGGATAACTAAATTGTAATGAAAGATCAAAAGACAACAATGAACACATGAGAAGGTTGAGGATCATCCACGAACATATATTATTGCTCAAGAGTTGATACAGTGCATTACAAGAGCTGGAGGCAAAACCTTGCATTACAACTTGGATGGGAGGTTTGGAAAACTCCACAAATTCAATCTCGAGACAAGAGAAGAGGGAGAGTGCAAAACAAAAATGTCCAACCCTTTACAATGAGCCAAACTCTTGCCTTTATAGATGAAGCGAAGAGAGGAGAAGGAAAGGAGGCGGGAAATCTGATTTGGAAGCTCAACCACCAAAGTTAATGCTGTGAAATCCACCTGATCTGTCAAGTTTGCCTCTCTATGTCTTTTGGCGTGTTGAAGAAGGAAGAATGGCGGATCAAATCAAATATGATCTGGTTGTTGAAGTAATCGGATCATACATTAATGGCATGAAAGATGTTTTCCTATTTTCACCCACCTAACCTTATCAAAATTAAAGTTTTAGGCTTCCATGGCGTAGAGGAGGTCAAGACCTTTCCAATGGTACCAAATTTGTCGAATTTTGAGCACTAGATCGAAAGATATGCTCATTTGAAATTTTGAATCGAATCCGTACAAAAATGGCGAAAAACCAGTTTTGCAAAACGGATCTGCGGGCCGAAATTCATTTTGGCACCTTTTGCACAAAAATGCAAAATTATAAAAACCTCCCTGACAACTCTGCAGCCCAAAATCACTTTAGGCAAAAAGCCTCCATGGGCCCAAAATTGAAATTGCGCTTTTTTGAGAAAGTGGCAAAAATCCAAATTTCCTCGATGGCCCGCTTCCCCACACATGACAAAGACCTCGACATGGATTCTCGGGTGTCGGTGCTCGGAGGTGCGGCTTACTTTTATACTTTACACCTTTTAAAACAAAATCCAAAAATTCCAAAGTTCCTCCGACGACCCGCCTTCCCGCTTTGACTTGAAACATGGCCACATGTCCCTTTGTGGGCCTTAGGCAATTTTTCTTCATTTGGCGCAAAGATCCTCCGCGGGATCGCGGGCCCGCAATTTACTTTGCGTTTTTTTGCGAAAAGTTACAAAGGTTCCAAAATGCCCATGAGACCCACCGCCCAAATTTCTATTTGGGCAAAATTTCCTCCACTACCCCGCAACTTTACATTTTCCATTTGTCATCCCCGGGCCCGACGGCCCGCATTTTCCACTTAGCAAAAGAAATCATCCTTGGGGTTATGGACCCTCAATATGATATAACTTGTGTCTTTCGCAAAAAGTGCAAAATTCCAACATATCTCCCACCGACCCGCTTTTCCCCTTTGGCAAAAAGTCTTCCCCAAGCCTCGGCCCGCTTTTGGCAAAAAATCCTTCCAAGGCCCATCGCCCATAACTTGCAAAATATGAAGAGTTAGAAGGACTTATTTACATTTTGGAAAGGGAAGAAATTTCCTATCTAATGAAGATGTTTTTAGGAAACTTTAAGTGCTTAAAATATATAAAAAAAATTGGATTGAAGCACTAAAGGAGGAAAAAGGGGTTAGTTGACTAAAAATAAGAGTGAGCTTATTTTAGACAACAAAGCCTTCATATCGTTATAAATAACCATGTCGTATAAGCTACATAGACCTAGAATCTCAACCCCGAAATGTGTCACCCCTCCATTACCATCTTGAGATATTCTTTCCCAAAACTTGTCCTCTGCCTCATTAAGCCAAAGCGGATTGTCATCTCCACCTTTGGTGCTACCCAACTGAAGAGATTGATTATTTGCAGTCCTTGCATTAAAATCTCCCATCAAAATAATTTCCTCGGATGCACTAAACACATAAATGTCTTTTTTATCAAATCATATGGGTATTCCCTATCCAAATTTCTTTTCTTATATGTCTTTGAGCCTTTTGGTGTAAAGTAGCAAGCAACCAATATGATTGTTGCCTTGTTATATGATATTTTCAACCATATGTATTACTTATTTGCGTCTTCCTTTTCCACTTTGATGATCCCGAGCCATGCTTCCTTGATTAGCATTGTGATTCCCCCATGTCCTTTCCCTGTTTCACTCCCTTCGTTCCAAACTGAAATTTTCTTGTACCCTTCAAAATCTGGGACTTTGCAACCATCGTGCTCATGTGTTTCTATAAGAATAATAATATATTTCCCCTCTGCTATGGGCCCCAAATCGGGTTCTCTTCTCCACGAATACCCCCTACAATTCTAACTTACTATATGAAAGATATATAGTAAAAAAATGTTAAAAAGTTTGAAAATTAATTGTTGCATGCTTGTTTAGATCCTCTTTTATGTGCAATAAAGTTAGGACATGGTGTAAATATTGTTCGATATCCTTTTCAAGTGAAATAATCTAGGTTTACTCTATGTGCTTCTACCCATCCAAGATAATTAAGGTGTGGTATGTATTGTAGAAGGTTGTTGTTCCTATGTTGATTTGATTTAGTATTGTTTCAAATTCTTTTATTTTTTTATCTCGAATAATTTGACATGGAACTTATTTTTAACATTTTCACAAATTTATTTTTGTATGTCCGTGTATTGAGGCTATTTGAGGATGAAGTGCTCTTCCACTTCGACTACCTTTAAGTGGTACAAAGAACACAAATCCCTCTCTTCACATTATTCCTTGGGAGTCGTCCATCTCCCTATCTCACGTCTAAGCCTATGGGAGCTAGTCCTCAATAGAGCAATGAGGATTTTTTCTCTTCATTTAATTTCAATTACTGTATGCACTTTTTCACTATACTCGAAATATAGTGTTGACTTTTCCCGCTTATTTATTTCCTCCACATGGTTATTTGAAACCTTTCATTCACGTAATTTTATGTCTTTACTACAATTTATACATTTGATTAAATTGATATTCCATTTACTTGTCCACTTTGTAGTGCCCACCTATTTTTGTATTCTCATTTTGAGCTATTTTGACTCATTGTATCTAGATCATCTATATTGACAGGATATTACTATTATGCTTTATTGTTTTGATGTGACATTATTTTATGACATGGATATTTACTAGCACTAGGATGCTAACTATTGTTGACACGTGGTCGATGGGGCACACAATGTCATGTTTCATTGATCAATTATTCATATGAGATGTTATCATGACTTGATTTGAGCACAAGCTTGTATTATTATTGGGTTCATATCGATGCATGGTCGTAAACCTTCTTACTATGTGATGATTCATTTATTGATGATATATTGCTTAGCTAACATGACTATTTATGGATGATTGATTGTGATGCATGTGATATTATAGTATTTTGATTATCGTATTAGACGGATGTGGGGTTTTCCTTGAGTGTGCGGTGACATGTAATTGGTCATGGGAGAGAACGTGGGATTCATGGAACATATTTTAACCAGCACAAAAGGCCCTAAGGGCCAAACCTTTCCTCTTTGTTGATTACAACATCTCATTTCGTCATGTTTGTACCATGTTGTATGTTGGATTCCTTAGGCTATGTGATTGTTAGATTGTGATATATGCTCATCTTGTATAGTTATATGTTTTGAATTCTAATCCTCTTTGGTTTAATGTTACCTAGTGTTTCATGTTACCCTTTTTTGGCTTTTGGCATCTCTTGTGGCTTGGGATGTTGTGCATGGGTTTAGGAGGGATTAAGACACCTAATCATGGATTAGGTGAGCCTAATGCCCCTCCTAAATGCCACATTTTTCCCAAACTCGGATTTGGGGAAAATGTGTCATTTAGAAGTGTAAGTGGCAAGCAAATGACCTCATTTGCTTTGAAAAGAGACCCTAGCCCCCATCCATATGGGGGTGGGATCTTTTCAATGCAAATGAAGCCCACTTGCTCATATTGCCTCTTCCCACATACTTTGTTTTTATGAATTTTTGATCATTGGGAATGTTTTGGGAAATTATAAATCCTCATGAGTGTTTGGAGTCTATTTTGTTTTTCCTTCTTTTATTTTTCATGCAATTTTGGAGCATGTTTATTAGATGAATTTTTGGTGGAGGGTGACACTTGTCACCCTCCCATTAGGATGCTTAGGTGGCATCCTTCTCTTCATAATCCCTCAAGTCTGTGGTTAGGGGGTTCTTTTTGCTTGGAAATTTTGGGAGAGCGTTGTTTTGGGAAAGCTTGGAAAGTACTTGGATTCTTGGGGAGTATTTGGATTACAATTGTGCTTGAGTTTGCAAGGTAGGATCTTGCACACCTCTTTGTTATTATTTGAATTGTGGTTTGAAATTGTGCATGTGAATTTTATTGCAAATGAGAGAACTTGAATGTTTTTGCTTGCTTTTTGTTACTCCATCCACCCATAAGGGGTGTAGATTTTTGAGATTGGTGGGAAGAGGGAGGAACTTCTCCTTGCCACTTTCTAGGCTTATTGACAAGTTTAAAATCACTTTTATTGTGGTTAACACACCTATATTTGGCTTGTAGGTAGGGATTTATTTCCATTTGGTTTGGAAATCCATCCCTACCCCCAATGAAGGAAACTTGGAGTTTGAAAAGCCTTTATGGGGAGGGACATGGAGAGATAAGGGGAGTAATTTTGAGAGATAAGGGTGTTTGTCTTATGGAGGGACAAGGAGAAATTTTCTGATTTAAATGTAGTTACTTGACTACAAAAAAAGGATATTTTTCATCCCCTCTTCCCTAATAAGAAGCATGGTGCTTCTTAGTTGTTTTTCCTTGGATAAATTATTTTTGTTGTTTTAAACCATGTGTGGGATCAGATTGAATGTCTCTTATTTCCTATGTTTTTCTTGGAATGTGTTGCCTCTTTCCCATGGGCTTGGGGGAGGCTAGCATGTTGCCTTAGATCCCTTGGTGGCATGTGATGATGCCAAATGGTTGGGTGGTCAACCTGGGCTCACTCTTGTGACTTTTTGGAAGTTTTTACTCATGATGTTTGGAGTTGGATGGAGTTATTTATAGTTATGACGTTGCAAATTTCTTCTTGTTAAAAAATTTCATATTTTGGTAAAAAAAAAAATCCATGTTGTCTCCACTTAAAGTGGAGGGCTTGTAACTTGCATTATTAAATATTTTTCCTTCTTGTAATTTTAAGTTTAATATGTTAATTTGCTTCCAAAGTATGACTTGTTTTAGAATGGAAATGTTGTTGGAAATATTCATTAAAGGACTTCTTGATGTTTGAGAATATAACTAGTTGTTGTTATTAAATTTGGAAACTTGCTCCTTGTTTCATGGATTAGAAATGTTGATCTAAATCTTTGTTTTCCCCTCTTGAAGAAGCTCCTTGTAAATGAAATATATCAATTTAGTAATTGAAGGAAAATCATAAGGTTAGGAGAAAAATCTAGACAACAAACTACTCTTCTTTCTCCCTTGTGAAATTTGAAAATTTTGTACTTGAAGTCCTCATTAATGGAATTACTCGAATTAGTGGATTTGCTTGTTAAAAGCTCCATATTATCTCATTATTTGCATTGTTCAATTGAGAAAGAAAATGGTAGTAATATAAGTTTGCATCTTGTTGTTGTGTTGAATGAAAAAGGTTGTTGTTTTATTTTGCGAGAATTTGTAGTATTTTAATCTTCCAACTTGACATCATAAATTTGTGCAAGTTATTCATTATTTTATGAGTTTGAAATCTAAAACTTTCATGTTCTCTCATAGTAGAAATAGTTGCATATATATACCTATTTGCATGAAATAAAACATCCATTTAATTGAAAATATTTCTCTGGATGTGTGTGTGTGTGTGTGTTGCGGCGCGTGCGCGTGCGTGTGTGTATTCACCACTATATACATAGATAAATATGCATTACTAAATAGAATATGGATTTCTGAAATTAAAAATAGGTATTTGTGTGGATTCATCTTATATATCTAAGTAGTGGAATTACTTGAAAGTAAATGTGAGAACAAATAAACAAACAACATATATTTTAGGATCCGATCCAAACCTTTTTACTAAGGTTTTATTTAAATTAAAAAAGGTTTTGTGGGAGGGGGAGGGGAGGGATGGTATGGTTGTCCCACTCATCCATCACTATGGGTTGTGGCATGTGCCATAACCCCCACCCTCACCTTTCCTTCCCTACCATGCCCATGGCCATGGGTCATTATTCCCCCTCCCCTGCGTATCATAGGCTTGCAGCCTTTTTATTTACCACCCGCCACCCATTGGGGGATTTGTAATGAAATTACTTGTATAATTCAAATTATGAGCAACATAGAACACCAAATAACACAATATTTCGAATAATGATCTCAATATGCAATTAGAATAGCTTCGCCACTTCGAGGGGGCAACCTCCAAACCATATAATAAGACTCAAATGCTCAAATGATAATGATCTACTACCTACAATTCCCTATATATACTATTCATATGCTATGGCCATCACCAAGGCCGACCTATTAAGCATGAGAAAGTATAAATGATATAATAAAATGATATGGTAAGCCACAAGTCGGCTACTCATATCCTAATACAAGCAATAGATTAAGGGTGTAACATGCCCTTCCCCTTCAAACCAATGTTGTCCTCAATGTTGAATAATCCTGGATGTTGCTTTGCAAAAAACCTTCATCCTCCCAGGTTGTATCTTCTATGCTCAGATTCTTCCACTTGATCAGATATTCCTTAATGTCTCTGGTTCTCAACCTCTCAATACGTGTTTGTAGAATCTTCTCTAGCTCCAAAATGATTCTTCCTTCCTCATCAAGTTTTGGTAACTTTGTCTAGGCTTCAAATTTTTGTCCAATAACCTTCTTCAGGCATGAAACATGGAATATTGGGTGTATGTGTGAAGATGGAGGCAACTCTAGTTTATAAGCAACACTGCCAATTTTCTGTAGAACCTGATAAGGGCCATAATATTTAGGAGAAAGTTTGTTGTCCTTTTTTTTTTGCTTTAGGGACATCTGTTTGTAAGGCTAGAGACGTACAAAAACCTAGTCACCAATTTCAAAATGTCTTTCACTACGATGTTGATCTACTTGTTGTTTCATCCTGTTTTGTGCTAATGCTAAATTCTCCTTCAAACTAGCCAAAACCTATTGTTGATGTTGAATGTGTTCCTCAACATCTCTGACCTTAGTTTGCACCCTCAAGGAGGAAGTGATAGAAGGTGGATGGTAACCATATAATGCTAAAAATGGGGTCATTTGAGAAGAGGTATGAAAAGATGTGTTATACCACCATTCTGCAAGTGGTAGCCATTTAATCCACCTTTCTTGCTTATTTGATACAAAACAACGTAGATACCCCTCTAAGCATTTGTTGACCACTTTCATTTGCCCATCAGTTTGAGGATGATAAGATGAACTGTGAGCTAGCTGAGTACCCAAACATGAAAATAATTTCATCCAAAATTACTTATAAAAATAGGATCACGATCACTTACAATTATCTTTGGGGTTCCATGTAGCCTTTGAATTGTCTCCAAAAAAATATTTGCGACTGTACTAGCTACTGAAAATGAATGTGATAGGGCAAAAAAATGGGCATATTTTTTTAGCCTATCCACAATCACAAAATAAAATTCTTACCCTCTAACAAGGCAATCCTAATATGAAATCCATAAAGACCTCCTCTCATCTTTGGCTAGGAATTGGTAAGGGTTGCAATGCACTGTGTCTTAATTGTCTCCCCTTTGTTCTCATGGCACACTAAGCACTCTAATACAAACTTTTGTACATCCCCTTGAGTCCTTCCCAAAAAATTCTCTTTTTATTCTATGATATGTCTTCAAAAACCAGTGTCCTCCAACAAGTGAGACATGTAGCTCTGCAATAATCTTATGCTTTAACTCAAAATCTTTACTCAAGTATAACCTATCCTTGTACCATAGGGCATTACCTTTCCACTCAAATTTGTTAGATGTCATAGATCCTTGCTTGATATTCTATATTAGAGATTGTGTATCCTTGTCTTGATCCCATTCCAATCTTGCTTCATCCACCCAATCGGCCATCAACATGGACATTCCACATAGTAAGGCATTTGCGGATGTATCCCTTCTGGACAACGCATCAACTACTACATTTTCTTTACCCTTTTTGTATATGATTTCAAAATCATAACCCAACATTTTTTTACCCACTTTTGTTGTTCCTCAGATGATAACCTTTGCTCCAAAAAGTATTTGAGAATATCATGATCAATTTTTAGCTCGAAGTGTCTACCCATGAGATAGGGCCTCCATTTCTTGACCGCATGAAGAATAGCCATCATTTCTTTCTCATAAACAGGTTTGAGTAGATCTTTTCCTTTGAATTGGTGACTCTCAAATGCAATTGGTCTTCCTTCCTACATTAGAACTGCTCCCAATCCTGATCCTAAAGCGTCACATTCAACAATGAAGGTTTTTGAGAAGTTGGGAGTAGCCAAAACTGGGTGTTGCACATGGCTTCCTTTAGCTACTCAAAGGATTTAGTGGCTACATCTATCCAATGGAAGGAATCCTTCTTTAGCAATGCAGTGAATGGGGTTGTTATTCTACCATATCCCCACACAAATCTTCTGTAGTATCCTGTTAGTCATAAGAATCCACGAAGATTTTTGAGAGTTTTGGGCCTTGGCCATTCCACTATAGCTTTGATCTTCTGAGGATCAACTTTAACGCCTTCATGGGATACAATGTGACCCAAGTATTCTACCTCTTGTACACCAAAAGAACATTTGGATGGCTTTGCATAGAGAGTATGTTTCTCCAAAACTTCCAACACTTGATTTACATGTTGTACGTGTTCTTCCCATGTCTTACTATAAATCAATATGTCATCAAAGAAAACTAATACATATTTCCTCAAAATGGCCTAAAAATAGTGTTCATCAAGCTTTGAAAGGTTGAGGGTGCATTTGTAAGACCAAAAGGCATTACTAAAAACTCATAATGGCCATCATGAGTCCTGAAAGTTGTTTTATGAACATCTTCCTCTTTTATTCTAATTTGATGGTATCCCGAACGAAGATCTAATTTTGTGAAATAAATAACACCACGTAATTCATCAATTATTGGAATAGGAAACTTATCTTTGATGGTGTACTTGTTGAGTTCTTGGTAATCTGGACACATCCTCCATGTTTCATCCTTCTTACATACTATGACCACTGGTGAAGAATATGCACTCTGCTATGTCACGTGATACACCGCCTTCAACATTTCCCGAACCATTTTTTCGATCTCACTTTTATGGGAATATAGGTATCTATATGGTCTGATGTTAGGTGTTTGGCTCCTTGGAATCAACTGAATGGCATGATCATGATCCCTAACTAGTGGTAGTCCCTTTGGAATTGCATCAAAAACAGATGAGTGAGCATCAAAAATCTTTTGAAGATCGGGTGGCATTGAAGACTCTGTATTTTGTACTTCTATGGAAAAAAATTTGTTATAAATCCATCTACTCCTTTTCTAAGAACCTTTTGCATCTGATGAGAGCTAATAATCTGTGGAGACTTAGCTACCATCCCATTCAATTGTATTGTCCTTCCATCTGAATGAAATCGCATGAACAATTCTTGGAAATTCATCTCTATAGTACCTAAGGTTGTGAGCTATTGGACACCCAAAACAATATCTACCCCTCTCATAGAAATAGCAAACATAGGCGAGTCTAACATGTAGTCTCCCATGGAAAGCTTGATACTATGGCACTTTCCTGTGCACTTGATTGTCCCACCATCCGCAATCATAACTTGCATTTATGGAGCTGGGTAAATAAAACAATTGAGGTGGGTAGCTAACTTACTATTTATGAAGTTATGAGTACTCCCTGAGTCAATCAACACCGTCACCTTCTATTTTTAAGATAGCCAATAACCTTGAGTGTTTGAGGAGTACTAATACCCGATGCGCATGCGAGAAATTGTAGGTTGGTGATCCTCTACTTCATCTTCTCTTTGGTTCCTCAGCCTCTCCTATAATTTCAGCTTCCTCATCATCCTCATTACCTTCGTCAATATAGAATAACTTCTTCTTAGCACATTTGTGTCCCGATCCATATTTGCTATCACAGTTAAAACATAATCCTTTTGCTCTCTTTTCTTCCATTTGTTGAGGAGTCAGTCTAATTGGCCTAACAAATGAAGGGGAAGAGATACTACGGTCTCTAGTGTTAATGAAAGGTGGCCTCCTACTACAAATAAACTTTTCCCTCTACTCAACGTGCCATGATAATAGAATTAGAAAGCTTGAGTGGATTAAACATACGTACCTCATGCTCGATGTGGTCCTTAAGACCCCCAAGAAACAAGTCATTCAGATTCTCTTCTGGAATATTCTCCACCCTTAAGGATAGTTTTGGAATTGATGCACATAATATTTGACTGATCATGTTTGTTGTAACTTTGCTAATTGACTAAAGTAGTTCTCTGAAACACTGGAACTATAGTGCAATTGCAACTCCTCGGTAAAAACTGTCCAAGTGACACCAAGACCATTCTTCTACCTCTAAGCACATAACCATTGATACTAAATGAATTGGTCTAGTTCAAGATACAGGATGCCAATGTCACCTTTTTTCTGATGGTGTTTGATGTAACTCAAAGAAGTTCTCCATTTGATTTATCCAATTCAGTGGATCCTTACCATCAAATTTGCGCATATCCACTTTCGGCATCATGTTTCGTGGTTGCGAATAAGTTGGATTCTGATTGGGCTAGAAAAGTGATCCAACATGGTTATTTTGTCCATGATTTTGAATTGAATATCCTCCTTGGTTGATATGGGGCGGATTTGGGCCATACTGTTTACCCTTTACATGTCGCATGATATCATCTAACCACTGATTGATTTGGTTTATGTCTCTTTTAGAGGCCATCTCAGATTGTACATTTCACAGCTCATACTCAAGTTGGCTCACCTTATGATCAACTGAGGTAAACCCTAGTGCTGAAGAATCTTTATTTACCCCTTCTGAATCCATCTCTTCAATCACTACCCCATCTTTATTTGGGGTTTTACCCAGAGTAACCGGATTCTTTTTTGCTCTTGTGGAAGGCCCCGCCATGATGTCAAACCTTAGGGTTTAGGGTTTCGATACAAATTCGGCCGAACAGGAAAAAACACAGAGAAGATACTAATACTATTTTTTTGAGAGCTTTCTGAAAATGTAAAGAACTTGAAAACATTCCACAATTTGCACCCTAGGGAGCGATTTTATGAAAAACCTAAATTTGTAATAACTTTTTGCAAAATAAATTTTAAAAGTTTGAAATTTTCAGGGAACCTTACTTGAAATGTTTCAAAACTTTGGTAAAAATATCTCCCACCAATTCGCTCTGGTTCACAATATATGGCGGAAACAAAAAAATTAGGGTTTTACCCTAATTTTGGCCCAAATCGCAACTCTGATACCACTTGTAATGAAATTACTTGTATAATTCAGATTATGAGCAACAATAGAACACCAAATAACACAATATTTCAGAATAATGATCTCAATATGCAATTAGAATAGCTTCGCCACTTCAAGGGGGCAACCTCCAAACCATATAATAAGACTCAAATGCTCAAATAATAATGATCTACTACCTACAATCCCCTATATATACTATTCATATGCTATGGCCATCACCAAGGCTGACCTATTAAGCATGAGAAAGTATAAATGGTATAATAAAATGATATTGTAAGCCATAAGTCGGCTACTCATATCGTAATACAAGCAATAGGTTAAGGGCGTAACAGGCTTTAACAAATTCAATCACACACATGCACACACACATTTATACATATACCAAGTTTTGAATGTTAACTTGCTTAGAAGAAGAACATTGAAACAAAAATAAATAAATCAATGACAAAACTTGTAGACCCATGTTTGGGGCATATTGAAAACAACGGAGTTTTAGATTCTGATAAACAAAATAAATATGTGTACAACCCCAGGGATATCCAGGATCTGAAATAAGAACAAAAATGGAATAGAAACCCGTTATCTCGATCCTCTTGTCTTGGCTTCTCCCAACCTTCATCTATTCCTGCAAAAAAAATACCGAAACCAAAACTAGGGCATCCAGATAGAAGAGAGAAGGAAAATGAATAATAGATATTAGGTTTGCATTTGTATCCTCATAAGTTTAAATTTTAGGGATTTTTATCTCACTTTGTGGAGATCTCTTGAATTCAAGGGCTCCATTTAATTTGAAAATGACTTAAGTCATATAGTCACACATTGTAATGGGTTTTAATTAAATGTATTCTTTTGGAAAGGACTTGAGTTATATGATGACAATTTATTAATTGAATGTGTTAATTAACTAAATCTATGTAAAACCTTGTGTACATAAAGGTAAGGGCATGAGACCATTTAAGAGACTAAATGGGACCCTTCACCATAATCATCCTTTGGATCTTCCGTAACTTTAAATTGTTTTCAAAACGATCATTGTCTTGTCGTAAATGAATTAAACTTGCATTAACCCTTCCAACCCAATACGCATTATCGCGAGCAAATAACTTGACTTGTCATCATCACGATTTAAATATCATCAACGTTATAAAAATAATCGCATAGTTATTTTAACTTGCGAAAATGACATTATGTCGATTCTTTGTCCCGTAAAGCCGAAAATGTGACACGATGCAAATAACATGAGAAATTACTAAGTTCTCACCTTGTTATTCGTGAATGCAGTTTGGTGTCACTTTGTTGTACATCACGATTTTGTCGCGTAACTAGTGTAATGGGGTAATATAACCCTCCCTTTTAATTATTATACTTTTAAAAGAAAAAAATTAGTACCATTATTATTGATTTTAATATCTGGACATGGATTCTTAGTTATCTTTTTATCGATTTTGGAACTCACGATGAGTGAGGTGTGACATCTCGTATCGAGCTTAGTTTCAACATCGGATGCTCAGGTTATTATTATTAGCTTTTTGTAGCTTAAGTTAGTTAAAACCACTTTGTTTAAATCATTTCCGCAAAAGTCTAATTTATCATTTTTCCCAGAGTGTAGGATGACGGGCGCAGATGCAGAAGGTGCAACGGTGAATTGAGGTCACAAGCGGTCACTTCTAGAGATTCCTAGGGCCGGTTTTGGGCCACGATCCTAGATCACTACATCGATGATGGGGGTATTCTAGGATTGTTTTCCCGCATAGCTTGTGCTTTTGTAGAGGCTAGTCAACATGATAGTGAGACACACCCAAATGAGGGTTCACATTTTGCCACTCACATACAAATTTCTTCACGGTGAGAGAAGAAGTGTAACCATTCGAGTTCCTATTTTAAGTACGGTGAGATAGGTCTTGTATCCCCTCGCTTCAAATTCAAAGAGTGGTTAAGACACACCTTCATGGGCAAGCAACATGTGGTGTTATCCGCGACCTTCTTGAACTTCATCTACCCACGATGGAGGCATGATTGCTAGTTTTGGAGCCGATTCATGGATCCTAAGTGTAGATAGTTGTTTTAGATTGCATCCTTATGAGATAAATGTCAAAGCTCACCTTGTCATACACCTCCTATGCAACGCAACAAGTTTATGGTGGAGGAATGAGGAGAGATAGGTCCATTTAACCCAAGAGATTGTCACTGTGAGTTATTTGAGGAGCATTTTTGGGCTCGATATATGTTAGTTCATTTCATTCGAAGAGGATCAACAAGTTCCACAATCTTTGAAAGGGGTCTTCTACAATAGCTCAATCACAGTATAGATTTTAGACCTCCCGTAGTATGTGGACTATCTCTAGGATGAGAAGTTATAAGTAAACATGTTCATCGGGTCCTAAATGCGAAATTGGCGTAATGTTAGGATTTTGTCTCCCAGACCTTGGAGATGGTGGTGGAGAAGGCCTCGCTAGAAGAAGAGAACATGACTAGAGCATAGGAGATTTGGGATTGGAACCAAGGTAAGATATAAGAGCGAGTTCACTCATTTCAATATCACGAGATCACGTGGCTCGACACCACTTCGAGAAGAGGGTTCAAACAATTTCGTTAGCTTCACGACCTCCTCCGCAACCACGAAAACCCTCTCGAAGTAAGTTCCTCGGCAGAAAAGGACTAGGCCAGGTTAGGATATTCAAAGGGGTAAGGGCTGCATTGGCCACATTCGGATAGAGATAGGAGGTCGGGTAGTCGGTAGCCTAATACAACTGACTGGTCACAACAGCCTTCCAGGTGGGAGCCACATGTTCACTACACCGAGAATGGAGGGACTCATTCACACAGAGATCCGCTAGGTTATTTCATTTGTGGGGCTCATGATCATTATGCATATTATTTTGCATAGAGACCATCTTTTGTCGAAAGGAAAAAGACACTTGCTTCCAAGGATAATTGAAGACGTAGGGCACGCTCATCACATTTATGCCATGGTAGAGAACCGTCAAGTGAGCACCGGGCAAGACCATTGAGACAATAGGTATAATTAGGAGTACACCTATTATTGTATTATTTGATTCAAGAGCATCGACTCACACGTATATCGCCCTCTTTAGTGGATAGGTGTGGTTTGGTGGCTTCTAGGCGGGCATGTGAAGTTGGCCATTGGGGTAAAGATCACTCGAGAATCATATGTGGAGAGTTGTATCCTTGACCTTGGAGTGTTCTCCACCACCTTAGACCTTCATATTTTTCCATTGGGATCCTATGAGGTTGTTCTTGGTATGGATTGGGTTGATTCCCATTAGGCCAAAGTTGAGTACGAAATAAGTTTATAGAGTGTTTTGATGACTTAGGACATTCTCAGTTATTTTTGGGGTTCGAAACCCATGTCCTTATGTATGATTTCGATATGTAGCTTAAGCGAATCATGTGCAAATGGTGTCAAAAATTTTCTATCATGATCAGTGATAGATTTGAGGAGATTCCAGCGAGTTCACCTTTAGATGAGCACCCCATCTTGCGAGTTTACATATATTTTTCCTAGTGAGCTTCTAGGTATGCCACCATGTCATGAGGTGGAATTTTCCATTGATCTTGTTTCAGGTTCTACACATGTTTCCCATGCTCGTATAAGATGACTACCCCCAGAGCTCCACATGTTAGTAAATAAGGGATAAAATATGTGGAATAATCCCTCACGAAATCGCAACTAGAAACTAATATGCGAAAAATACTACGAGATCTCAAATAAAAGTGCGAGAATAAAATAACACAACACAAAGAGACAAGTATTTAACATGGTTCACCCAATTTGGGCTACATCCACCAAGAATCACTTGCTCGATTTTATTACAAGCTACCACTCTCTCAATACAATACTTAGATCTATTTGGAGCTATGTTCAACAAACTCTACAGAATTCACACTTGAATTCAAAACACATCTGCAATGTTACATTAACCCTGCCATATGCACAAAACCACATAAGTAGACAACTGCTTAAGTAGTTTTACAAAACCATGGGCCAAAACTGTCGCATAAACCCATGGGTTAAAAATCCCGCCCATATGAGAAAAGCCCGTTTCTCGGTATATCGAGCACGTTTTAAGGCCAAACAAATTTTTCTCGGGGCCGCTGCCCGACCTCAACCCTAGAGAGACAAATGTGGAAAGTGTATAGTACTCTTAGTGTATAGTCTTCAACACTTTCTCACATGAAAACAGGCTCCACAACTTAACACCACGAGCTCAAGATTTAGTTGGAGAAGGTATTAGAGAAGGGTCTCGTCTGACCTAGTGTGTCTCCTTGGGGCGCAGCGGTGATTTTTTTGAATTGTTTGTGTCGACTTTAGGTGATGAGGGTGGTTAATCCTCTTCATTAATAATGTCAATCTAGGGCTGGTGTCCAATGGTTGTATGCATTAAGAGAAAAAAAGATCTTTGGAAAACAACTCCTTTAAACACAATCCAAACTTGCATAAAATAAATCACACATGTGGAAATGTAAAGGCACACTTGTAGAAATAAAACTTGCATGAAAGAAACACACTTACAATTGCTGAATTAAAATAAATGAAAGATAAATAAGACACCTGTAGGTTCACAACAGAAATTGTACGGAAAGAAAGATCACATAACATGAAATCAGAAGTTCACAACAAAAGGAAAATAAAATAAAGAAAGGAACATAAAACATTGATCCTTCTTCCTTGGAATGAGTGGCCAACTCATTCCTTGGAAGAGGACTTAATTCATACTTTCAAACTTAATTCAAAACCTGCAGAACAATTTCACTCAGAAGATTGAGAAAGAACGAATCTATTATTCTTGGTAGGGAAAAATTACATATAAGAGTGTGAAGGTTACATTTATAATTTATGCATCCAACCAAATTCTTATTTTGGGAAATACAATCTAATATTATCTTTATTCCAATCCTAACAACTAAGATCTCCATCTCCACAAAATATGGAGAGAGATATATTATTGGAGTCAAAGTCTTATCTTGCTTATTTTAGGAAGATTTGCTCCCAAATCTTCTCCTTGCTTTTTGGTAACAAGAATCACAATGATTTTATTCTCCTAATTTATTGGAAGGAGGTTTTTCCTCAAAAAATTATGTTGACCAAATACCTCTCCCGGATTTTCCATTTGACTTTTTGTTTCTGATTGTGGAACTTTTGGTGCTTGTCTGATACACTTTTTCCTTGGACTACAGCTCACTAAAAGTTAGATTTCTCTTTATTGGTAAAATTTGTAGCAAATATGAATGAGGTTTTTGTTAAACATATTTCTATGAACAAAAACCTCTCTCATATTTTCCATTTGAATTTTCTATTTCTGTTTGTGGAACTTTTGGTGCTCATCTGATACACTTTTTCCTTGGACTACAACTCACTAAAAGTTAGATTTCTCTTTATTGGTAAAACCTATAGCAAATATGAATGAGATTTTTGTTAAACATATTTCTATGAACAAAAAATCTCTCAGATTTCCCATTGGATTCTCTAATTATTCACAATTCCTCATTTTATGCAAGTTCTGAAACTAAAACTGTCATTCTGATGCAAGTTCTAGAACTAAAGTTGTCATTCCGTAGTGTTCCGAAACTAGAACTGCAAGTTCTAGAACTAACTGTTATTCTATTGATGTAAGTTTCAGAACTAAAGTTGTCATTCCATAGTGTTCTGAAATTAGAATTACAAGTTCTGGAACTAAAATTGTCATTCCGTAGCTAACTCCAATTGTTTCGAGCTAACTAAAAATAACTATAACTTTTGCACCCGATCTCGGATTGAGATGATTCTTTTTTTGAACTTGCATAATTTTCTCGAGAGGAATCTGATATGAAATCATATTTGAGTTTAGATATACTATTCATGATCAATTTCACTTTTCCCAAAACTATCATTATCTTTTCTTTATGACCTGTATACACAAGACTTTGCATCTTTCCCAAATAATCAATAGGATTAGTCAACAAAATAGATAAAAAAATACTTCTAAATAATGAACAAGATATATATCATATATTCTATCTCAAGAAAACTATAAGTTCCAAGATTACATTTAAATCCACTTTCAAAGGTATCTTGGAAGGACAAAATAATGGTAATTTATGGCCAATTTATGGCCTCATCATCAAGCTAATCG